>CAOLHI010004095.1:0-135256 GCA_948474755.1 Ctenosaura bakeri | reverse complement strand
ATGAAAATAGGGAATTACCAGAATCATAACTGAGGAAAACAGAGACTAAGATAATGAGAAATCCATGTTGCAGAATTATAGCTGTTTGATATCACTATAACTGCCAAGACTCTATCCTATAGATTATTGGGATTCCTATGGAATTCTGGGATTTGTAGTTTCATGAGATACACGCTACATTGAACTGCAACATTACTGCTCTAGCAAATTATTCTAAGTACGTCACCAGATTATAAATCTCAGGATTCTATAGAATTTTGCCACACAGTTAAAGTGGTATTAAATGCTATAATTCTGAAGTGTGGAAATCCATGGTACCATCTTAGGATACCCCTTGCACTATTACAGACAAGGGCTTGCCAGTGGGGTTGGTTTCCTGTCATTGTCATACCTTCTCTTCATTGTCAAAACCCTGAGTATTAAAGGAGCACAAGAATTCTTTTTAAAGATTAATTAATTAAGATGAATTTACTTAAAAAAAAAGATTCTACCATTATAAGCCTCAAAATTCTTATGGAAATAACTGCAAAGCTAATAACTTACAAAGTGGTAGCTTTGATCCATCTGATAAGGTCTACAAATCTGCTGAATTTCAAAGTAATCTAATGATCACCAACAGAATAGCAGAAGGTTAAACATTTAAACAGACTGGTCATTTTCACACCATTTTTTTGCAGGCGGAGGGACTTGTCCTGGTCCTGTATTGCCCTATGTAGTGCCTGAGCCTTGGTGTATTGCTATTATGACCCCCTCCCATCAATTGTTTATCTGCTATTTGCCACCAATAGCTGGCAGGATTTGGTTTAACAGAGAGAGGCAGTCCTACTTTTTAAAACCCGCTGTGGTGCTTTGCATATGGCACTGACTATATTACTTAGTTACATGAGAATTCAGTTTTTTTATTCTGGATTGGAACTGCAACATGATGAATAACAAGGGGGAAAAGAATCACTTATCATCACAATGAGATTTCTGCCAGCAAAGCCTTATCAACCAACAAGTCTATCATTGTTGGAACTTTAAGATGCCTGGTGAGGATAAAATAGGTTGTGTGATATGGCATTGCAGGTGAAAAGGAGTGAAAAGTGGGAAGGGATCTTCTGGCACGCTGTTTCTTTGTTCCAGATTGAATCCACCCAGTGTCACTTTGCAAATAAAATTATGGGGGGGCAAAGGCCTATGAGCTCAGTTGTCTAACTTGGTATTCTGTGTAAATCTCTGTATAAGCCTTACAGAAAGAGAGAAGCACAGGTCTACAACTGGATTGTAGTATAAATTATTAAGGAAATGATTCCTATTCAAACTCAGTACCTTTCCCTACTGCCAAGCTACATCTATTTACAGTGTCAGTCAAAAATCTGTGAAATAGCTGAATTGTTTTCAAAATATATATTACCATATCTCATTACTGATACCATTATCAGTCACAGTGTTGCTAGAGGTAATGCTTGTAGATGTGTTTTGTAAGTCATTAGAAGCAATAGCACTTTCACCCCTCCTGCATTACAAGAGACCTCCGTTTCCCACTCTTCAACCGACTCTAAGAGCTACTGATGTAATCAGTGAACAGGTGTGGTTCAACTCCCAGGAGGATTCCTAGAGATGTGTAGTAAAGCTCAGATGCTTTGTAAGGCAATACAGGAAAACACAGGCCATTTCCGCACTGGGAATTTAAAATGGTGCAGAACGACCTCCAACGGAGGTCTTCTGCACCATAGAGTGGACTGGGGTGGACTACTTTCTGTAGATCCACACCTCAGTCCGGTTCTGAGCAATGTGGTTTTTAAAAACCTCTTTTTTGAGGTTTTTAAAAAGCATGGAGCGAGTGAAGCCGTGTAGCTTCATCGCCTGGTTCCTGAGCAGATTTGCAGGCGTGCGCAAGTGCATGCCTGCAGACCTTCCGGGGGCGGGCTTTCAGCTGGCGAGCTTCTCCAGTTGGTGGAGAGCCTCCATCAACCGGAAGCCGCCATTTGGGATGCCAGAGGACTGCGGAGCAGTGAACTCGCGCTGCTCCTCATGGCGACGGACCTGGCTGGCTGGAAAACAAAGCCAGTAATCTCCATTTTCGGGCGTTTCTCCCCACACATGTGGAAAGGGCCATAATATATTTCTACTGGTTTCCTATCTCTTGCTGTTGAGCTCATGCTGCCAGCTACTGATGCAAGCAACAAATAAGTGTGGGCAAACTAGTAGAATTATTAGCAATCCTGTTTGGGTCACTGTAATGCCTTCTATGTGGCTCTTTCTTTGAAAAGTGCCCAGAAATTTCAGTTAGCCCGAAGAGATGCAGCCAAATTGTTAACTGTGGCTGGCCAGAGGGAGCACACAATGTCCTTGTTGCAACTGCTGTAGGTCTGTTTCCAGGCACAATTCAAATGCTGCATCTTATTGCAATACTTACATTTCTGTACTCACTGCTGGTTAGACAGCATGTCATTCTCTAGAAATATAGGCACAGTATATTTCTGGTTCCTTCCTGTTTGTTTGTACATTTGTTTACACTCTTGCATCACTAGGCTTCTCTTTGTTCTCTGAGGTCTGATCTGCTCTCATCTCTTCTCTTCCAGCCTGCCCTCCATGCAGTATGTGTTGTAAAAGCTCTCTCTAGGTGAGATTCTCCAACTTTTCTGATACCATGTAGTACTTTTTCTTTTCTGTACAACTTGGATCCACCCTATTTGAAGGACCTTATTGTTCTATGGATCTTCCCAAGCTCTAAGGGGAGGCTTTTTTTTCTTAGGCCATTTCCACACTAGTTAAAGTGCTATTATTCCACTTTCAACATCCTGTGGAATTCTGAGGTTTGTGGTCTACTGAGGCCAAAAAGATCTCTGGTTGAGAATTGTAAATGCCCCTCCCTAAACTGCGAACCCCAGGATTCCATGGGATGTTGAAAGTGGAATACTAGCACTGTATCAGTGTAGTGCAGGAATGGCCTTAGTCCCACCGAAACATGCTTCATTAGGTGGCTGCTGTCAAGCTTTGGAACTCTTTTCCTAGAGTGGTTGGGATGACCCTTCCCCACTTACTCTCCTTTCACTGGTAGGCTTTTAGGAATTGTCTCCTATGGGCTTTTAATGATGTGTTGTTTAGATGATTTTTATATTCTTTTTACGCATTTTAAACTTTTTTTCCTTTTATAGATTGATTTTTTTTTTTAAAAAAAACCTTTTGTATATATTTTACTGATGTTTTGTGAGTTTTGTGTTAATAATACTTTGGAGGGCATCTTGAATCCTACTGTTGTGGAAAAGAGAGGATATAAATAAATAAATAAATAAATACCCATAAAACACAGGTACTTCCTAAGGTAGCACAGAATCAAGGCAAGATAGGCATCTTTGCTGATTCTAGGTACTCTGTCCTCCCCATCTTGACTGGGAACTCAAAGACCAAGCCAGAGTGTGGATGTGTTAGGACCCATATCTGGTTACCAGTAATGGTATGGTTTGGATGGGCACCATATTTCATTGGCATCATATTTCATTGGCAACATACTTTAATTGGCACTGATATCAAAATCAAACCTAAAGGTGACCGGAGGGTCAAACCAACAGGGGGGAAATTCTGACTGTGAACATGAGAAAGAAAGGCAGGTCAATCTAAGACACCCTTCAGGTAAGACTAGGTCATTTGTCAGGCAAACAAATGCTGTTCCTGTGGATGATAAGCTTAAGTAGAAGCTAGAAGCCCACTAGGATGCTGATTGATGTATACCATCCCCTGTGCATCTGGATTTTTTCCTCTTTCCTCATAGCACCCACAATAGATAGGTATTACAACACCCATCACATCTTTGTCACCCAAACACTGTGAACATTGATGGATTGATGCACTGCAACTTCCATTGTTCCACACATGGAAATGCACATATCTTCCACCATCACAGGCTATTTTTCAGGTACAAATGCCCCTGATTCCAGGCTGCCCAGTACAGTCTCTCACAGATCTGAATGCCACTTTGTCTGTCTGTTTTCTGCCCAAGAGCTGCCCTTTTTTACCACTGCTTTTCTCTGCATCACCTGGATCTGAAAATTATCACCCGAATTTCTTGCATCTATCCCACCTGAATCTTTATCCCACTTTCCTCTCTTGTATTCGGTTAGCTTTTGTATGATTGTGTGTATGCTTGAACTGCTGTGTGTGTGAGTGAATTCATTTTAATAAAAGCACATTTAATTCACATTTTACTCTTTGGCTGGTATTTTTCCTGCGTGGGCCCGTAAACATAGGTAGAAAAGGTCCTGCTATGTCACCCCCCTCTTGCAAGTCTTCTAAACTTTGAGCTAATTCATTCTTCACTTTTGCAAGGAGGTACTGACATTGTGCGGTGACCCTTGTGGCACCTACATTTTGCGGTAACAGGTGCATGGAGAATAAGCTGAAAACAAGCACAATTGGTGATATTGTATAACACAATTCCTGATCATAGGGCACATCTATAAAAGCATCAGCCTTAGTTTGCAATGTGCTGGCTTTGTGGAGTTTGAGTTAAGCTGAACTTTATCTCTAGTCTTAAACTGACAGGGTTGGGGTATTTTTTGGTGCATGTGGATAACTGAATACTTAATTGGACAATAAATATATCCTGGGCCCTAGGACTGAAAAAGAAAGAACATCTAAGAAGGAAAGTCATCCAAAAAAAGGTATATGGAACTTTAATAGTTGTAATAGCCTTTTGGAAAATAAATAGGAAGAACATTTCTGATTTGTGTAAGAAAGAACTATGACTGATTCATTCTGGGTGACATGAGAAAAAGCTTGTGACACCTTAACCTAAACCATTTTTTTTACATACAATGAGAAACTATCTTTGGTAACGCCAAGTAATTATACGTATAATCCTTATTCTTATTATTATTGCAAATGGATTCTTATTGTTTTGCTTCAAAGGATTTCTGTAAAATGACATTTAATCTTTTTCTAAGCCTCTACTATGATTTGCCTATAGCTTTGCTGTGAGCACTTCAACAGTTCCATAACACTTTTTATCCGAGGTATTTTACACATTTTTATTAATTAATGTCACATTCCAAAGTAGTATCTACATTTATGATTGTCTAAGTTATGTTCATAGTGTGGAACATTACTGAGCAAATTTTAAAAACAGGAATGTATTAGTCATTTTGTACCTCTAGAAACTGATAATTTCTCAGAATCTTCCCTAAGGAGACTCCCCCTGGATTTTTATATAGCCCTTTAATGGCAAAAGATAGGTAATGAAAATGTGTGAAGATAACACTCATCCCCATCAATCCTGTTTTTGAATTCCGTCTCAGATTTGCCAGGTGTGGGCTGCTATTTTTAGTTTTTGCTGATCAGACTGGAGTCTTAGTACTGAGCTGGAAATACTCATTATATTCTAAGCAAAGTGCACCTTGTCATCTCTTTGGTGGTTGCCTTGAAAGGATGTTGTTGTCGTGTCATGTGCCATGTGCCTTCAAGTCATTTCTCACTTAAGGTGATCCTAAGGCAACGTTATCACAGAGATTTTCAAAGAGAAAGAGGAGTATTAAATGTCCCTGTGATCACATAAGATGCACCCAGGGAAGTATCTGTTGATCTTGATGTGTTGTTGATGAAACTAATCACAAGAAGCTTTGGTAAAACTATAATATCATGAAGGGGAATGAACAGCAGGATAGCAAATTGTGGTTAATTACAAAAATAAGCAGAAAGGATATAGCATATCTAGAGTAGAGATGGGGGAGCCAGAATAGTGTAGTGATTTGAGCATTGGATTGTGACCCCTGGTGATCAGGGTTTTGAAAGCCCATTGGATGACCTTAGGTGTATCACACACTCTCAGCCCCAGAAAACCCCATAATAGATTCACTTTACAGTTGATATTAGTCAGAAAAGACTTGAAGGCACACAACAACAACAAGAACAATGACAAATGAAGATGGGAGGAAGGGAGCCATGGAGCCATGTGCAAGTCATATGAAAAAGCTAAGGAGAAGAAATTAATACCAGATAAGGAGACTGGGTGGTAGTAAAAGGAATGCAGATATGAAAGCAGATGAAAGCAAATTCAAGAAAGGAGCCAAAAACTATATCTAGCCTGAAGCAGCACACAGAAGAGTTGGGTGGGTGTGACAGGACCCAGAATTAACAAAGGAAATGAGAATAGAGTACAGATATTATCAGATGACACTCATTTTCAAGATGTTTGATGTGAAGCAACATATTGCCCTTTTTCCCTGGGCAATAGAGTCACATTTCTTGTTTCTCCCACATTACCAGTGTGCAAAGAGACTTTAGTTTTTACATTTAAAAAGGTTGTGTTGGGAGAATACAGGCTTTTGCTAGCATGTCATAAAACTATTAAAAACCTGTTTTCTGCTTGAAGTATCCAGAATGGTATAGAAAGAGAGAGTAGTTCCAAAGGGGAAAGCTCTCTTTTTCTAAAAAGAAGCCTCTAAAAGAAAGAGACAGAAGGAATATGGATGACAAATGGAAGAAGTTTAACAGTGATGCTCTGGGCTGGATGGTGGATTGGCTAAAATTGCCCCTCCTCAAGTTGGTTTCATGACCAGTAAACAGCAAGTCCTCCAGCAGCAAGAACATCTGCTAGGGAGTTAACATCTGGAGGAGTCTTTCATACATTAATCTGTAGCCTGTATAGCATTCTGGCTAATCCACAGCTGTGTCGCCTGCCAAGAGATGCCTATTTAAGATGCATCATCTCCATTTCGTTCCCAATACATCTCAAATATTTATGCACTCAGCCTGAACCAGTTTTTCGCTACAGTTCAAGTGGAAGATTCTTCCTTGCTTTTCTTAAAATGTTAGTACTGGTGCCCCATAAAGTATTTATTTTTAATGCCTATGTATATGTTTATGTATACGTAGCATTGTAACCTGGGGTGGGGTGGGGGAGAGAGTCCATCTACGACTGAAAGCCTGTAAGGCTTCTGGTAACCAGGTTCTGATATAATAAAGGACACAAATTCTCAAAGATAAAACTGTGGTTGGTTTTTAGAAGCATGTTGCACGATACCTTTCCATGTATCCTTGTTCCACCTAATATTTGGAGAAAGAGTCATACATTTATGAACTGAATTTATGAACTTTTTTTTTTAAAAAAATGTAATTGTTTTGTTTTGTTTAAATGCAGAGGACTAGGAGAACCAAGCTGCAGTGAAACAGAAGATGTCTGAAGGGCAATAAACATAAATAAGAGGAATATGAAAATATAGGCTGGAACCTTATATGGGATTTACGTGAGTGACATAGTTGGAATGTCAAACAGTGACTCCTACACCCATTCCCATCCTTACTTGCTGAGAAACAGCCACTGTGTTCAAAAGAGGTTTGTGTCCTTGTCGCTTAGGAAACAGCTGGCTGTCATTTCCACTCCCTTCCATGAGTGATATCTGATATGACAGGCAGAAACAGGACCCCTGTCACACTTCCCCCTTGCACCAGAGATTGCTTTGGTAAAGAGGAGTGGGAAAGGTAGTCAATTGCTTCCTGATTGACATGGGAACAGATCTCTACTGATCACAGTGGCAGCTCCCCAGTAAGTAGGGAATGGGGGGAATTTTACCGACCCTACATTGTCCCTAAACCACTGGTGTACTGAGGTTCAATAGCTCCCAGGGTAAGGGGACAGGGTGAGTGGCAGCGGATGGGGGTTGGGCAAGTGGCAGCCGGGTGGGTGGCAAGGCAAGCAGCAACAGGTATGAGAGAGGCAAGCAGCAGCAGGAGAGCCAGGCATGGAGGTTCCTCTTTTTTGTGCTGTCCTGCCATTGGTGCCCAGGGCACAAGCCACAGTTGCCCCACCCTAGATCTACCTCTGCCCTAAACTAGGAGCTGTGTAGGGACCATGAATGCAGAAGAGTCATGGGTGTGTAATTCCAGGTTATGCATTTATAACCTTCATTAAGGATTCTGGCCATAATATGTAAATATAAATCACCCCTAAAGGGAACCTCACCACATAATATACTGCTTTAACTGTTTTATAGAAGACCAGGGATCACAGATTTAAGTAGCATTTGATAGAATAATAGAGTCGTAAGAGACCACAAGGGCCATTAGGTCTAACACCCTGCCATGCAGGAATACACAATCAAAGCACTCCCAACAGATGGTCATCCAGCCTCTGTTTAAAAACTTCCAAAGGAGACTCCACCACACTCCAAGGCAGCATATTCTACTATTGAACTGCTCTCTCTGTTAGGAAATTCAGCAAGTTAAATTCAATGATTTTTTTTTAATTAAAAAAAACCCTGCTAGTTTAAGACTAGAATAAAGGCTATGTTATCTTGTCTTACGCTCTTCCAAAGAAATTGAAAGCTAAAGCTGACTGAATCCCAAGAGTGATCATGAATGGCTGCTTTTCATCTGGGAGAGAAGTGACTAGTGGGGTGCCACAGGGTTCCGTCCTGGGCCCAGTGCTATTCAACATCTTCATCTGTGACTTGGATGAAGGAGTGGAGGGCATGCTGATCAAATTTGCAGATGACACCCAATTGGGAGGGGTTGCTAATACCACAGAGGACAGGATCAAATTTCAAAATGACCTTGACAAATTGGAGAGCTGGACCAAAGCTAACAAAATGAATGTCAACAGAGAGAAATGTAAGGTCCTACACTTGGGCAGAAAAAATGGAATGCACAATATAGGATGGGGGACGCGTGGCTAGACAACAGTACATGTGAAAGAGATCTACGAGTCTTGGTAGATCACAGGCTGAACATGAGTCAGCAGTGTGATGAGGCAGCCAAGAAAACCAGTGCAATTCTTGGTTGGATCAATAGGAGTATGATGTCTAGATCGAGGGAGGCAATGGTACTACTGTGTTCTGCATTGGTTAGGCTTCATTTGGAATACTGTGTCCAGTTCTGGGCACCTCAATTCAAGAAGGATATCGAGAAGCTGGAGCATGTCCAGAGGAGGGTGACCAAAATAGTGAAGGGTTTGGAAGCCATGCCCTATGAGGAATGGCTTAGGGAGCTGGGTATGTTTAGTCTGCAGAAGAGAAGGTTAAGAAGGGACATGATTGCCATGTTTAAATATTTGAAGGGATGTCATGTTGAGGAGGGAGCGGGCTTGTTTTCTGGTGCTCCAGAGACTAGGACAAGGAGCACTGGATTCAAGCTGCAGGAAAGGAGATACCTCTTGAACCTCAGGAAGAACTTCCTGATGGTCAAAGCTGTCCGGCAGTGCGATATGCTGCCTTGGAGTGTGGTGGAGTCTCCTTCTTTGGAGGTTTTTAAGCAGAGGCTGGGTGGCCATCTGTTGGGAATGCTTTGATGGGTGTTCCTGCATAGCAGGGGGTTGGACTTGATGGCTCCTGGGGTCTTTTCCAACTCTATGATTCTATGAAAGCTTAACAGATGTGCTCCATGAACCCAAATGATGTTGTGCAATGGATTGATTCACAGAAGGCTCAGCTGTTTTAGAAGGCTACGAAGAGCTAGGAAAAACTGAGGACCTTTTCTGTTCCCAGGCACCCTATGATCCCTTCTCATTTTGGTTCTGAAGATAATGGCAAAGTTGTGGTTTCGTATTTGGCAGCATTGGACAATGTCAGTCTTAATCACAGGGCCTGTTTATGAAGGCATTAGTCTTACCTCCTAGTTTCCTGGCTTGTGGAACCTGAGGTGACATGTGGTAGCCTTAACTCTGGCCTTAATTCAGACAGCTTTTTTTAAATTACTGAATACATAATTTAACAAGAAACCTGTTCTTGGCTCTAGACATGGAAAAAGGAATACTGGCTGAGAACTGTATTAGGAGATATCTATCTGGCATGTAGACATGTCTTTGTTACTACATCTCATGGAACTATCCTCTACAAAACCACCTTTTCAGTGATGCAGCACCCACACATGTTGTTGGAGAGTGGGGGGATCTGCAAAGATCTGCTAGCCATTTTCCTGTCGCTGGATGCACTTCAAGGACATCATCTTCAAGAACTTCCTGAGAACCACAAAGGTCCCTGTAGATGCCTGTTGCAGAGCATCCAGCTATAGGAAAACAGCTGGACATATGTCCACTGATCTTCCCACTTTCCAAAGACATGGGAATGGACATGGGTCTATTCTGCTTCACTCAAAGGTCGGTTGGGGGCAGGCGTTTGGTCATTGTGCAGATGAAGAATTCCAATCATTGCAATTAAAAAAAAAAAAAAAAAAAAGGTTACAATAGTATACCTTTGACTTGCATTGTTGTAACTCAACATCAGAATGCCAGCCAATGTCTAAAATAAGTGGGAATGTGATATGTCTTCCAGATCAACCCCTCAGTGTTCCTCACCATTTGCTATGCTTGTTAGAAATACTGGGAGTTGTAGTTCAAAACATGTGGAGGGATGTACATTTTCTTTCTCTGATCTAAAAGAAATGACTTCTAAATGCATCAAAAAAGGCATAATGGTAGGTGGGCTGTCATTCAAGGTCTTTGTCCCCACATTTCAGGGTATGCAGTATATTACCTCTGATCATGGAGTTCCTGTTCTTAATTGCCCTGGCTAAACCCTCCTGAAAGATCTACCCTCCATGGTCTTTGAGATCAGTTTCTAAAGTCATCTGACCAAATTAAAAACAAAGTGTCTCTCTTCAGGATAAAAAACTTGGTCCTTGATGCAACAAGGCAGTGTTTCTATGCTGAAGCCATTCCCAGAAGGAAAGTAATGATTGTGAAAGGAAGTTTGGGCCACAATGTGATAAATAGATTTTCTGAAAATTATTCTTCAGTGGAGGGACTGGTCCTCAAAGCAGTCCCACAATCTGCTTACATTTCCTTTTCTTGACTAGTTTGCAGACACCAAGGTTTCCTCCCCACCTCCATCTTTTTGCCTCTGACTGCTAAGACATTTAACAAAAAGTGGTCAAGGGTTTTAGAAATGCTGAGGCAAACCTATAGCTCATTCTGTATTAAGCCAGACCTGTCCATTGGGAATAGTCCATAGAAGTATATGGATTTCTTTCTTTCTTAAGACATTCAGCTGTTTCATGTTGTGTGGAAATTGATGCAAGGTTATTTGGCCCACATTTCTTGCTGCAGCATTTCAAAGCAGACAGTTGAGGAAAGCCACACAAAAACGTTTTTCAATACCACTGACAGTATGAAGCCTCCAAGGATGGATTAGCAACAGAACTGCTAAACGTCTAGCAATAACAAAAGGAGACATTTAAAAAAATTTATATATGTATATTGTTTGGCTTCATTGCATTTGCTTTGCTGGACAGATTAATTTCAGTCCCTGTTTTTTAAAGCTTTGCTGTGGCATAAAGAAAGCTCCCATTAGCACTACCTCCATTTTTCCTTAATCACTCAGATTTTTTATCCTCTTCAGTTCTTTTCTCCCAAGAAGCAAGGGGATAAAAATAGGGATCTGGGTTTCAGTGGCATCTGCTCTCTTCCATATCAGTGGGGTGATGAATCTCCTCTGGACTTCACTCTAAACTTTAAAGGTATTCAGTTTGAACTTTAAATCTATCCAGAACATTGAATCCTATCCCAAGATAGGCTAAGCATCTTGGATATTTCCTTAACTGTTGGGCCAAAAGCTCAGATTAATATGGAAGCCATCAACCCCTATTGTGCAAGTTCATACTTTTTAAAAAACTCTAGTGGGATGAATTTTGAAAGCATGCTTTGCAAATCATGCAATACGCAAGCAAGTGGGAGATTCGTCATAAAATGGTAGCCTTGCCATTGTGTTCCCTGGGCTAGATACCAACATGAAGCAGTGTGTACATGCTGCTAACAGCATGTCAGGAGCTCTGTGTCAGACACTGTCTTCACTAAAGGGTCTATCTAGCCTAACAGTTCTTCATTTGAAGGTGTCTTCTATATGGTGTGAACCCACACAGTGACATGATAGCTATGTTTAAATATTTGAAGAGATGTCTTATGGAGGATAGAGCAAGCTTGTTTTCTGTTGTTCAAGAGACTAGGACATGTAGCAATGGCTTCAAACTTCAGGAAAAGAGAGTCCACCTAAACATTAGGAAGAACTTCCTGATAGTAAGAGCAGTTCCACAGTGGAACACACTGCCTTGGAGTTTGGGTTTGTCTCCTTCTTTGGATGTTTTTAAACAGAGGCTGGATGTCCATCTGTCAGGAATTATTTGTTGGTATATTCCTTCATGGCAGGGGGTTGGACTCGATAGCCCTTTTCCAGCTCTACAATTCTATGATTCTATGGTGGGCTGTTCTCTTCAACTGCACTTTAAAGATAAAGAATAATAAGAGAACAGGGATCCTGAAGTTGCCCATCAGTGGTTTGCAAATGCACAGCATTTGGGTCAAGTGGTCTCAATTTTTGTTTGAATCATATTTCAAGAATTACATCTGCACATATAAATTATTTTATGCAAATTTTATGCAAACCAGCTGTACTCTTTTGACCTTTTTTGGGATGATGCATTTATTATTTTAAGATGCTGTGTTTCCTTTTTGGGGGATGATGGGTTTGTTCTTTTGAGGTGATGCACAAGTGGCCATCCTGTTGCCTGGGCCTTACTGTCTGCCCCTTTCCCATGCTGTCCCCATTGTCACACTTTGTTGTGAATCCAGTAGATGTTACTACTGAAGCTGAATAAGGATAGAAACCAATCTTGGTTAATTCTGTCATCACTCAGCTCTGGAATTAACTCTGTCCTCCTAGGCAGTCTTGCAGTGACACTCCAGAGCTTTGAACTGGCCCTTAAAAATCCATTTCTCTCATGCAACGCCTTAAACTGTGACTGATCTACAGTAGCACCACATTTAGTTTGGGATGAAACTCTGATCATAGCTATGAATAATTTATTTTTTGGCAGTGAAAGTTCAAATTGTTGGACTTTTATGTTTTTGACATTTGAGGTTCTCCAATGAGCTCTCTGATCTTGAACATGCTTTGAAAGTTTATGATGTGTTCTGAACTCTGTGGTAACAAGAACTGAAATAAATACAAGAATGAATGGAAACTATTAAAAAAAGTAGGATACATAAACAAACAAGAGATTGAAAGAATATGAAGGGAATTTTAGATGAGAAACAAAGGGAACATTCTGTATCTGTTGTTACTAATGAACAGGTTTCTGAAATCCTCATATAATGGGTTTATATGAAAGAGAATCCAAACTGTAAATGGACTGCAACTTCTTTCTCATATGGTTTTAGCCTTACTAGTGAGGGGTTATATGAGAAATGTAGGACTGCCAGATTTAAAACTGGAAACAGCTTCTGTTTCTTTAATGGTTGTACAGAAGAGGGAATTTTAACAGGTATTGCTTGTCAAGCAACCAGGTATAAGTAACACCTTCTGAAATTTATCTACATAGCCATTAAAATGAGTTTTCAGTCTGGAGAACTTAAGAGAGTACCCATATTAATCTCAATAATTTTTCAAGCCACAGGTCTTTCAGAGATCTGCACCAAAGGTGTAGTTGTGTAGAGAAACTTCCAAACTATTGTGCTTAGGTAAGTTATGTAGTTAGATGAAATATTCAGTTTTGATCAATAGACTAGTCCTTCTGTGTTTGCTCTTTCTATGTGATTTGTTTCACAAAGGGAAAGAAGACCAGTTAAGTGCAGAGCTTTCTTGCACAAATTGTGGAAACTGCTTGGGGAAAAAAAAGTCTTGTCATGCTGTCACCCATGACAAGAAATCTTGTGGAGGTTGTTATTTCCTTCATAGTTTTTTTTGACACACCAAGAAGAGGAAACTCTGCAAACATTCTTTACACCCCTATATAGGTTTGCCAGTTCAGGATCACCCCAGGCCCTGAGGTGCTTCCAGGCCAAAACTTGAGACCTAGGAGAGGCCCAGTGATGCCATTAAGAGTTATGTATTAAGTACCAACCACAATTGCCTACAGTGCATTGTTTAAACACACCCACATCCATGGGGGAGTTGATATCACATAGGTAGCCATGCAGGGGCCAGGAGTGTCAGCCGTCACAAAACCACAGCCCAACCTTTACCAAATGAGCAGGAAGAAGCACTGCCAGCTCTTTCTGGTGCATTTCCTCTCCTCCACAAACACCACTGGAGGTTCAGGAACAACATTTATCACAAGGCTTTACAGAGGTATGACCATTAGAAGTGCTAATGATGGAATCAGAACCAGTAGACAGCACAGGTTAGACTTGCCTCATACATATTCACCCCACACTATATTATGTAGCTGTTGTATCCATGGCATTAACATATATCTTATTCTTCAATCTAATAAAACCTGGTGTGATTCATATCACATTGACATCATGCCAGTGGCAACATATGAGCTGATGACAGTTAAGCAAGCAGTCATGGGGAGGGGGATTTATTCTAGAATTTTAAGAAATGACATTTCCTTCCTGCCTTCAATCTACTTGATGGATCCTCATTTCAGCATGGATTTATGAATCTCAATATATGCCAAAAGAAACCTGGCACATTATTAGCTTCTGTGATGTCATAATTCAAGCCTGGTTTTGACCATTTAAAATTCTGCTTGGAACCAGATGCTGCATCAATTAATTCTTCTCAAAGGGAGATTTATTCTTCTATAGAGCAGCACACTTTTTCCAGGTTCTCAAAGCACTTTACATAATATCTTAGAAATAATTCTTAAAACAACAAAAGACCTTTAAAACTTGGTAGCTTTATCCAGAATTAATATCTTCATCATACAGATGAAGAGTGGATGTCTAAGATTTCAACATTTGTGGGTATACTGATATCTTGAAGCTCATTATGCACACCAGATTTTCAAAAGAGGTGGAAGGTACCTACCTAGTCCTTATCCAAAAAAGCACAAATTTTGTAATGAAAAAAACCAAACTATTTCCACACACCTATTAAATTATCTAGGAGGAATCATTGTGAAATAGCGTGGAAAAGTTGCATTTTTGGACAACTATTCCCAGACTCTCCCAATTAACTTTCTCAAGCTTTGAATACTTCATATGCATAGTATAAACTGTTGTGACACTTATGCCAAGTTCACATTTGATGGAACTCAGTATAAGTTTTCAACTTCCATTCTCTCTATGTAAACTGGAAATACCAATGACATACCTTTCAAGATTCTTATGAGGAAAAAAAAGAGCTATCCATTCTGATTTGTAGACAAAGGGCAGGGAATTCAATAATAAACATTGTTCTTCAACTCACCATGACTTGATTCCTCCCTCAGCATTATAGCAATTTGTCAACTGCAACGAGCCCAGGAGGCACTTTCTGCCTTGGCCAAATGTTTAAAGACCACACTTGTGTTTTGTTTTATTTTGTTCTTTCTTCTTTGTCAAATGTATTTGATTAAATATCCTTGAGGAGAACAAAACATAGGAGGAGAGGAGCTGGGTATATTCAGTTTGGTGAGAAGAAGAGTTAAGGGTAACATTATGGCATTCTTTAAATACCTCAAGGGCTGTCACAGAGAGGAGAGGGTGGCTTGTTATCTGCTGCTTCAGAGGGTGGAACCAGGCCTAATGAATTTAAAGTTACAGAAGAGTAGATTTTGATTGAACATTAGAAGGACCTTCTTGACAGTAAGAGCATCTCTTTAATGGAACTAGTTTCCTAGAGAGGTGACAAGGTTTCCTTCTTTGGGCATCTTCAAAAAGAGGCTGGACAGCTACCTCCTTGGGATGCTTTAGCTGGAGATCTTGCACTGAGCAGGGAGTTGGACTCAATGGCCCATGAGGCCTCTTCCATCTCCTATGATTCTATGACTCTACAATTTACATTATGTTATATTATATTAGTTCTAAACTAAACTAAACCAAACAAACCAAACTAAGAATTCCTTCATTCTTTTATTAATTAAGCAGCTGGACTTTGAAGACAGAACTCTTATGGTTATTGGTAAATAACAAGGAGTTGTCAGGCAATGAAATTTCAAGAAGGCTAGCTAGGAAGTGGCTGGAGCAGGAATTCTGATCACTTTGTTATTTAGACAAACACATATGTAGGCTAAAGGAAGGATTCTGGGGCCTAAAAACGGTGACCCCTCCCAGACACTACACAATGTGGAACAAATGCTGAATGGTCCCCTCCAGAGGCTTGGAATTGTTACTAGTCACTTGGGGCCAAAATGTCCCCCTCCAAATTTTGGGTTGTGAAGTGGCATAGGGACATTTGGGGGTGTAGAAATGGCCTTGAGGACTACATGTGGTTTATGGGTTGTACTTTGCACACCCCTGCTCAAAAAGTGGACTATGGCACACCTTTGTATAATGTTCTTGTGGCCTACAGTCCAGAAACAGTTATTCAAGATGACTGAATATTCAGGCCATGGCTAACCTTGTATTGATCAAAGTTGATCTTAGAATTAATAAAATTTCAGCAACAGCTTCTGCTTCATGGCAGAATACTTTCCACAATTATGCTTCCTTGTGTTAATGAATATTTTTTTTTGTAAAAATTTTCAGGAAGGAACTTTGTTAAGGTGCCAACATCGGTAGGGAAGCTAGTTATGCATACAGAAGCCAAGAAGCAGCCTAGACTGACAGAACACCAACAGGCTGAAACCTCAACAAGGCCTTATACCATTTAAAGTAAAACATACCAATTATGCTCAGCAACGTTGGTGCAACCATAAAGATCTATCTAGTTGAATTTTGTGATGTGCATTATGGCTAGTAAATACTGGGCCCATAGTAGTTAGTCTGATCTGTTTTGCATGTATGGTGTTGGAAAGCCTCACAGCACAAACAGTAATAGTCCAGGCAAGGATTTGAACTTGACTATTCCTGTGCCAAATCTAGCACTTCAAATATTATGTTAGTACTCTCAGAATTATAGGTACTATTAAAAATGGTACCAAGGCTCAGACAAAATGGTAGGAAAAATACAGCTATTAATGTACTGGATTATCCTGAATTATCCAGAATGCAAAGTAAGAATATGAATTAGTTTTCAGCAAATTGTTTCCAAGTAGTAGTTGCTTTTCAGGAGAAACATTTTCACCTACATGTAAATAAATTCCAGTGAATACTAGAGAGAATTTATTTCTGCACTGTGCATCTAGCAGCATTTTTCAGGAGGATCCATATATTGCTCTCTGAGGATGTTTCTTCCATCTGTCTCTGAGGAGAATGCAGAAGATGAGCTGTGCTTTGGGATCATCTTTGACTCTTTGACTGTTTTTTTTTTTTTAAGGCTTACCAGGGGTGCTTTTGTTTGGTTTTGACCATGTGTTCTCCTTGAGCACATGGTTTAAGGAAGACCTTAAACCTTGCTTAGGTGTGGAACTAGCTATATAGAGCTAAATGCTGCTATTTGGAACTCAGTCTCTGTGGGAAAGTGGTGCACGCCTTGTGGTGTACACAGTCATATCAGTAAGAGTTATTATAGTCTGAAAGGGTGAAACAAAAAATAACAGCGGGTGTTGAGGAAGAATTTTCTGTCATTGTCTTCTGTCATGTGTATGCAATGTTTGTCTTGCCAGAAAACCTCACTGATTACAGTTGCAGCAAGTGTAAAGTGATCACTCTCTTGAAAGAGAAGGTCAGCACACTGCAGCTATGTGTTGAGACTCTTCAACACATCATAGAACACAGGGGCATCCTGAATAGAACAGAGGGAAAATTGGTCTACAGAACCAACAGGAAGAAACTGCTAATGAAATTGAAGAGAGCTTCAAAACTGAGGGAGTATCTTGTAGGATAGTCACCTCTAGGAGCAGACCATGAACAAGGGATCTGGAGCAGCTCCACCTAAGCAATCAGTTCTGACAGTTTCCTGAGAATAACAGCAGCAAGAAACACTGCATGTCAGGGAAAGAGCCAATCTAACCATCAACTGCAGCAAGAAGAAAATAAAGGTGCTGGTGGTATGGGATTCATTCTCAGGAGTGTAGAGGGAATTGCATGCCAGTTGGACACAATGAATCAGGAAATGTCCTATCTTCCTGATGCTCATATCAAGGGTGTCACTGAGAAGTTTCCAAAGCTCATCAAAAACACAGAGCAATACTCCTTTCTTCTGATTCATGTGGGCACCAATAACACTGCATAAAACACCTTTGACCATATCATGTTGGATTATGAGAAATATTAGACCATATTATTCAGGATTCCGTCTGCAAGTATCCTGATGACAATGCAGTGATTACTAGGAACTAGCATGAGTTTTTCAATAACAAACCACACCAAACTAACTTTACATCTTTTTTATTTTATTTTATTAAAACAGCAACAGAAAAGAAATACAGACTCCAACAAAGTAACTCCATATATCACAAAATCAACATATCACTAAGACAATAGACAAAACATAAACAATCACACTAAACTAAACAAACAATAAGCTACCTTAAACTACACTTAACCAAAAAAATAAATAAATCCTGCCCCTGTTGCAAATAGCAAATATTTCTTTATATCCTTTTTTGACCAGGTGACTAGTATAGTACATGGTGGGGATGCTGTGGATATCATTTATCTGGATTTCAGAAAACCATTTGATAAGGTCCCCCACAATATTTTAATTAGCAAACTGATTAAAGATGGATTAGATGGGGACACTGTCAGTTGGCCATAACTGGTTGAAAAACTGTGCCCAAAAAGTAATCACCAATGACTGTGTTTCAGACTGGAAGGAGGTCTCAAGTGGAGTTCCTCAGAGTTCTGTCCTCAGGCAATATTCCTCAGCAATTTTATCAATGAGTTAAATGATGGGGTAGAGGGAATCCTTATCAAGTTTGCAGATGACACAGAACTGGGAGGAGTGGCTAACACACTGGGAGGGAGGGCCTAGATAAACTAGAAAATTGCACAGAAATTAATAACATGAAATTAAATAGAGACAAATGCAAAATTCTACATTTAGGCCACACACAAAAAAAGCACAGGTATAGGATGGGGGGGGGTAGAATATTTGGTTCAGCAGTACTACTATGCAAAAAGGACATTAGGATTATTGTTGACATAAGCTAAACATGAGCCAGCACATGAAAAGAAGCAAAAGCAAAGCAAAGAAGGCAAATACTATCTTAGCTTGCAATAATAGAAGCATTGAGCATAGATTTAGAAGGAAGTTTTTGACAGTAAGAGCAATTTGTCAATGGAACCAATGCTGAGAGAAGTGGTGGGATCTCCTTTTCTGGACATCTTCAGAAAGAGGCTGGACAGTTATCTGCTGGGGATGCTCTAGGACAGTGGTTCTCAACCTGGGGGTCACGACCCCTTTGGGAGTCGAACGACACTTTCATGGGGGTTGCCTATCAGAAAATACGTATTTCTGATGGTCTTAGGCTCCATTCCCTCCTCGGTGGTGGTGCGCAAGCACGAGCCATGCACTTGCGTCCTCCTGCCCCCTTTGGCGGGACCGATGCAGCCACAGTGTCGCCACAGCAGGAGTGGTGGTGTGCAAGCATGAGCCACATGCTCACGTCCTCCTGCCCCCTGTTCAGAAGGAACTGAAATCGCTCCCCTTTTCCACTACCGGGAGAACCTCCCATCTGACGGGCCAGCTTGACGGGCGAGGTGGCCTTTGCCGGGTGGGGGGGAGGCATTGTAAATAATAAATAAATAATTTTATGGTTGGGGGTCACCACAACATGAGGAACTGTATTAAAGGGTCGCGGCATTAGGAAGGTTGAGAACCACTGCTCTAGGAGGAGATCCTGCATTGAGTAGAGAACTGGACCTGATGGCCCACAGGGCCCCTTCCAACAATATAATTCTGAAAAATGCAGAAGTTTTTCAGAAGCACATTTAATTAGAATATATTTGACGTGTATAAAATGGGGAGCAATCCCTTAAAATTACCATAAATACAATATTGAACAAAATCATCCCAACGAAGATACAGATTTCAATGCAAAACTAAAACCTAAGCAAGCCAAATTGCTTAGGAGTCCATAATACCCTCCCCCCACCCAGGAAGACACTCATTACTATTCTGTGGTTTTACCACTTCTATGGTATTGCTCACATGATCTTGGGTCATTGTGATTGCCAATCTAGAGAGTTTATTGTAAGAAGGGAATTCTTCTTAACCTCTGAAATTGGAGGTCTTAAAATGAATTCTCTTTTAGCATCATTTTAGAAAGTCACTTCTAAAATATTTTTCTTCCATCCTGTTTATGTCAGAATAATGTACTTCCTTGCATTGTTGCCTGTCATTATGCCATTATGTGAATGACACATCTTTTCTTCAACTACCACCCTGAAAATGGATCATTTCTGCCCCCCTTGACAGTCCCTTTACAAACTGTTTTTAAAAGCATATTTTCAAGAGTACTTTATGCCTATATGCCATATTGAATGCTCCTGAGAGCTGCCAACTTGACAGCAAGAAATGAAAGAGACCAAACAGATGATTTGATGAAGAATAGTTTTTTTAGATACACATTTCTGTTCAATTAAGCTTCTTCTCTGTAGCATTAGGAGTTGTTTTTCTACCTCTCTCTTGATGTTTAAAAGTAAGATTATCCTTGATAATTTCCTGCGATGAGCAAAAGTATGAAACAGTTGTGGGCTTGCTTCATTTGAAAGTAACAGTAGGAAACAGGACATGCTGCTCAATCTACAAATCAGCTTAAGGTGCACAGAGAATTGTCTTGCCTAGATATCAGGTTGCTAAACTCGCCTTTGTGGAACTACTAACCTGTTGAATTGGTATTCTTTGTTAATTGCTACTTTATATTTAACCATTGCAAAAAGGGGCTACTTTGTATCCAGGCTTAAGTACTGCTAATGGCTGCTTCATTGTAATGCAAAGACCACTTGCTGTTACATTGTGTTTCATGTTTGAGAAGAGCAGAAAAATGAAAGTGAGGCTGGCAGTGCTAGGATGAGAACAAAGTAGTATGGAGATAAGGATAGAGAATTATGCAAGGAAGGTCACCTTGCTCAAGGGTTGTGGAAGGCACCAGCCTGGGAAAGCAAAGGGGGGACAGACACATGAAAGGATTTATGGCTTTGACCAATGGATGTTTTGTGTGCACAAACATTTATTGATAACCTATAAAAGATGTATGCTATATGAACCCTTCAGTTTTGGCAATTTCTGTGGAATTGTGCTGTATTGTTCATGCTTATCCATAAAAACAAACTGCTATCTACCTCAGAATAAGTTTGTGATGTGTGGGTTATTCAGTACACGAAACTTTCCACCTTAATTACAGCTGGCTGCTGGTCTATATGCAATCACATACAGTCGTCCCTCCACATTTGTGGGTTTGACCTTCACGAATTTGATTATTCACAATGCACGTGCTTGCCTTCCTGCCCCCATTTTCCTCCTCCCATTCCCTTGCATTGCTCACCCCAGGATTGTAAGGCTTGTGTTTAAAATGGATTTTTCCCCCTTTGGGGTTAGTAAAGCCCCCCCCCACTGGAAGTGTATCCTCTTTGCCATTTGGCTGAACATTCTGCTGTGTAATTGGTCAGGTGCTCTCTTGGCTCCTGCCCCTCCTTTCTCAAAATGACCATGGGCAGTAGTAGAATGCCTCTACACTTCTCTGTCTGAAGTGCAGTAAGCCCTTTACCTTGTCTTCCCCCAACCCCAGAATGCCAGGGCAGAGGCAAAGGAATGAGAGGGGGAGCTCTGGAGGGGAATTGAGGGGGGAGTTATTTGTGGTTTTTCCACCTTCACAAGGGCGTTTCACCCCAAGCCCTCATAAATGTAGAGGGCTACTATACTTTCCTTTTACTTGTCCATGCTGCAATGACTAGTCACACAAACACACACATTCCAGTGGCCACACTCTAATGTACACATGCCTGCTTAGAAACATCTTGCTTCCTAATGAAGCCACCTGGTATTTGAAATTTGAGATGGAAAAACACCTGATCACACCTGAGGGCTGAGGAATTGTTACTACGGTTATGATATGCCTGGTGAGAGCACTAGATATTGTTTGATATCAAATAATTTGGTCTTTACTTGACCTTTCTCTGCCATCCTACTCCACGTGTTTGCAGAGGTCCACCGGACAAGCACGTATTGGGTGCAGCCGTTAATGATTGTACATTCCAAAACCCCATTCAGGCAGGCAACTTAAGCCTCTCCGATGCTTCAGGGAACACCTTCTTGCAAAGCGGCCTTGCTCAGTACAAATCTACACAAAGATGCACGGCCGAGTGCTGAGACATTCCTTTATGTTGGTCCATTTGCATACTGGCCATACTATTGTCATCAAGCGCTAAGCCCACCATGTAAAACCTGACTTTTTCCAACGCCTTTGTCCAGCTACAAATTTCCTTTGTTCTCACTGAGCATGGCATGGCCTGTAGGTAAAATCCACCCTATAAAAAGTCCCCATTTTCTAGTCCTCCTTGGATCACTCCTGAATTCCATCCAGCCTTGCTGCCGCTGTGTTTGGCGAGCTGTCTCCTCAGTTTCCAATAACTGAGTCTGCCTCCCTTCTTGGATTACTCCCTCGGAACACTTTGGATCACCCTGGACTTCCACCCAGCCTTGCTGCTGCTCTGTCCAGTGAAGTTGTCCCCTCAGCGAGCCGCACTGAGCTTTCTTCCCCTGCAGCCTCCTCTTCTCTCCAGGACTACGAGACCAGGTGTCATATTACCCACTCCCCCCAAAACTCTCCATTTCTATTTTTTTAGTTAGCTGTGTGCATGTGTTGTCTTATTTGTTGTTTGTCCTTTAATAAAGCTATCATTTTTGTTACTTTTAAACTTGCCTGGCTACGCTCTCTGACCTGACACCATAGACATAGGGTAAAAGATCCTAGCTAAAGTTACCCTGCCTCTTGTTAGTTTAAGAGAGTGCTGGAGACTAATTTCCCCATCTTGTGTTTTTATTTGGTAATTTGGGCGCCCCTCCCAGGACCCCCAACATACAGGATAACAGAATCAGGAGGTGTACAAGGTGATCCAGGATGCAAAGCTGAAGAAGCAGAGCCATAAATTGCAGTAGAGCCAAGAAAACCTTGAGCCTTAGCAGTAATGGGTGTTAGGAGTGGGACAGGAGGTAGAACCAACTGGACAGACATGACTTGAAAGAGTTCCAAATGGCCACAACTTTACTGGAAACAGTTCTCATAGAACTAGAAACCACATAGGGCAGTCATTCAGGACCCACAGAGAAAGGAGCAAACCCCATCTCAGCCAACATTGTGGAGATTCAGTTCTACCGTGGTTGAAATGTGGACCCCTCCCCCAAACCATGAAGGAATGGATAGGACAGGTACATCTGCAGCCATTCTGGGCATCTGCCTAATAAACTTGATCTCCCAAAATCCTTTGGAAGCTAATAGGCCTGCCTGCTACTTCTAAAAATGGATTCTGCCCACTGCTGACGATACCACAAGGGTGGTTGCTAAGGACCTGCATTGCCATCCAAATTACTGACGCTGCAACCAGTTGAACAAATCACAGTCATGGATGAAGTTGTAATGAGAGTACAAGGACTTCAATCAATTCCCTAACAACTCTATGCTGGGAGTCCTTCCTGGCATTCGGTTTTGCAGGCCTGAGACTGTCTGACTTATCTTTTAGGTGAGAGTCCACAACGACAAGCCACAGTGTATCATTTAAGGTATCCTATTTGACTCCAGTGGTGGGCAGAATCCCCTTTTTAAATTTCTCAGCATAATCTATAATGGAATTTTTACCAACCAGCACTCCAGCCTGAAGCACATTGGATAGGTGTTTGGTCAAATACCATACTGGACCAGCCATCCCCTCTCTGGGAACAATGATCAAACAACTCCCACACACACACACACACACACACACACACACACACACACATATATATATTGTGGAAGCCACCAACCAGTTAAAAAAATCCAAGAGCAGATTCAACACCCACTGAGGTTAGAGCCATCAGATTTGACTGCCCATGGCTGAAGCAAAGCCATACTGCCGACTTATTTTTCAGGGGATATTGAACTTGTATGTATAACAGTTCTTGTGCAACTGCTTTCATATTTTTTTTAAAAGTCATATTTATTTAAAAGGGATAATGTCAGTGGAGCAGAATGCAGTCATGGAATAATCGTTTCCTGCTGTTATGTGGGTGCCAAGGGAGAGATGTGGCATAAACAGAACATTCAAATGTCATGGTAAAGCAAAGAAAATTAGGTGTTGTTTTCCCTCAAGGGAGGGAGTAATTTAAATGCGATTCTCCCTATCCTGATCAAATTTCCCTCAGATGATTTAAGCTCTGCAAAACCTATACTGCTGTTACTATTTTTTGTAACATTATTTAAATTGTTCCACACTGTCATGTTTTACAGAAAAAATAGATTTTTCTGCTGAAGAAATGATCACATGATCAAGTAGATAGTTAGTAAGCTTATTGTGCCAAGGGCATATTATTCCTTCTTTGGTCAAAATCTAAAATAGAGCTTGGGTGCTTGAGCTTATTGATTTCAAAGGGTTTGAGCAGACCTCATTCTGTGGTGCAATGTGCCCTGTTAGAATAGTAACTATTGTCCATAAGGAGCTTATAAAATCTTGGTACAACATAAATATTTGCTCATTCAAATGCACAACTATGTTTCTCCGTACATACACAGGACTGCTGATGTTTC
Source organism: Ctenosaura bakeri (assembly GCA_948474755.1). Taxonomy (NCBI): domain Eukaryota; kingdom Metazoa; phylum Chordata; class Lepidosauria; order Squamata; family Iguanidae; genus Ctenosaura; species Ctenosaura bakeri. The sequence goes on along the minus strand of CAOLHI010004095.1, from coordinate 110,815 downwards.
TCTCCTAATGAAGGCAAATCACCCATCTATACAGAGTGAGATGAGACAAAGTGTCTTTCTTAATTTGCCTTTCCCATTTTTGACTGTGAATTTGGGTGGCAAATGTTTTATGTAGCTTATCTGGGAAAGGTGCTTGCTAGGGTAGTAGTACTTCTGCTTCTGCCTCTTGTCTTCCTTTTCCTCTTCTTTTTGCTTTTCTTTTCCTCCTCTAGAGGAAATGGTGTCTGGTTGTTGAACCAGATCTCTTTTCAAAATTACTGTGATTTAACAATCATAATCAGAGTTGATATAGCCAACCAACAGCCGAGAACACCAAACTCGAGCTGCTATTATATTTCCTTGCATCGTTCTAGGGTCATTTGTGGGGCTCCAGCTGTTTGCACAGTCTGTTAGTGTAGTTGTTCTTGTTTTATGACAGGAACTAGCACTGTAACAAGTGGCATCTACTTGCCAACTCTGGTGAATAGTGGTCAATATCTCCCCCAATTGGGAGTGCTTCATACACCTCAAACCTCTTTTATCCTAGGATCTCTCAGATCTACTCACCCAAGCTCATTCCCAGCTTGTTTCACTCTGAGGTCTTTTCCGCCAGATGTCATCATCCCACATTGTGGATGGAAGGGACCCAGACAACAGTTCTGCATAATGTCATTTGGGTCTCATCCTTCTCCTGTCCCCAGGAGGAGCAATTGCACCTCAAATCATTGATGAGCTCTCCCTGTCAATGAGTGGTGATCATGCTGCCCTCCTGCCACCCGCCCGCCCTGAGGGTCAGGAAGTGCAGTTGCTGAAACTATCGTTCATGGGTGAAACTAGACTAAACCAGAAACTAGGAGAATGTTTGTTCATTGTGATTACCATGTTTTCTCTCAAACAATGGACTTTTCTTAGAGATATGCACTTAAGCAATCAAACCTGCAAACCTTACTCTCCAATGATCAATCACAAAACCAAGTATATGAAACACAAAATAAGCATTTGAGGACAACCATGCACTATGATTAACAGATGTCTTCTACTACTTGAGGGAGTACCTTTCCTAAGCTAAACACTTCCTCTAGCTAACTGGAACTTCATGTTGAGGGACAGTAATCCCATTCTGTGTTAAATGAAAAAGGGACATGGAGTAAAGTGTGGAAGAAAAAGTGAGCATGATAGCTTCACTCATGTCTTCCTGGTCAGAAAGCACATTTGACCAAACACTCTTACCAATACCTGATATTTCGGAACCCTGCCTTTATCAGTCAGCTGTCTACCATTAGGCAGAACAGAATGTAGTGTTCACAAGATGTTGATGTACAGAGTTGTGTATGCAAGTTTTAGGGATTAAATTTATCTCCAATTTTCTTTCCAAAAGAGAAGATTACTAATGGTACCATTTTTCTTCCCACTGCAAGAAAGTTTTCAAAATCAACATAATTTTCGAAGCCAATTTGCAATTCTGGATTTGCTCTGTGCAAAAGTTTTACATGGTTCATTTGCACAGAAAACAGTATTTTCTGTGCAGGAAACAACTTTTTCTTGCAGAAAACAAATTTTCCTGTGTAGAAACATTAATTTCAGTTTCCTGTGGAGAAAGTGTTTTTTTTTCCCTGCACAAAATAACCATGTCAGAATTTTGTACAGAATAAGTCCCAAACTATGAAACTTCTCATCAGTCCAGAATTCTTCTCATCCGGGTCTTCTCTATACCCCAAAACATGTTTTTGACAATTTTTAAAATATTTTCAAATATTCTTTCCATTACCTAACAGGCACTCCCAATGCTATCCTAACGCCTACATGTGCAGTGGTGACTGCTGTCCCACTGGTCATTCTGAAGCAAGATACATCTTCCAATCTCTCAATGTGGACTTTGAAAATCCATTTCACTAGCTAAGAAATCTTTGCAAGTATTGACTATGCTGCAGGAGGTGACACTCCTTGATCTCTATAAAAGCTTTTAGGTTATGATTGCTTACTGTTCTTGTTGTTCTGATGTGCTATAAATCACCTTTCTTTATAGAGATGCTAAGAAGAAAAAGTGTATTCAGATTAAAGGTGCAAAAATAACCAGATAGTTTCCACAGTTTACATGCTATCAAACTGGGTCACATTTAATTTGAGACAATTTTTTTTTTAAAGATCTCTTAGGTTCCAGGAAAACAAAAATTACAGGTGCTTGTTTGCTATGGGCAAAATGATGCTACATTAATGCACAATGAATAAACTTCAAATTAGTGCAACTGCCTGATACAGATTGTGGGAAGAGGTAGTCATTCTGAACACAATCTCTTTACAATATTCAGCCAAGATACCTTGTTAGGTTGTTATGAAGATCTAATGGAGTGGGAAAAGAACCATGTTTCTGGTTCAAGGTTCTGGTTTCAAGTTAAGCTTTGGAACCTATGAAGTGACGAAAAAGGAAAGAGTACCTCTGAAAATGTGCAGAATGTCCATCTCTCACAACCTTAAGATTTCCTTCTCACTCCCCAAAAATAAAATTGACCACTGAGAGTATGAGCCTTATGGGCTACTTTTGACTTGGTAAGTTGTCAGTGACTTTGGTGGAGTCAACATCTTTATTCATGTCTCAGTTTTCTGAAATAGTCAGCTACCTCCTGTTCATGGTGGCCCCATCCCCTCCTTGCAAATACACTGTTATGTCACATAAGTATTTTAACTGCATAAGCATTTATTAACTGATAAAATTTGGTGAGATACTGGAGCCTAATTTCTTTTTATGTGCTATAATTATTTCTCCCCCATCCCACTTTTTGGCTTCTGTTGTTATCACACGTTTCTAAACTGCAAATCATTCCTTTACTGACAAATTACTAATTGGTTAAATGGAATGAAGAACAGCAGAACATTCACAATCCTACTTTTATTTTAAAAAATCCATGGAAATTATTTATCTTTTTATGGCTTATAGGTCACACCAATTAAATTTTAATAAGCTATTACAGTTGGGAACTTTTTGTCATTAAGGCTCTGTGTGTGAATGCATACCTCTTGCATGATTTTTTTAAAAAGAAAAAGCTGCACTCACTCAAGTATTTTTCAATAGAAAGCAATAAATAGATAGAGAGATTCAATTAAATAATCACAGGTCTATTCCATACTAAAATGCTATAATATATGCAAAACAACTAGTTTTTATTCCCCTCTTGCCTCCAAGCACCCCATGTGTTACTCTCCTGGTATATGGAAATTATTGTTTCCATCTAGTTTATTGCTGTAATGGACTGTTTGAAAATTTATTTATGCAGGTATGAATACAAATGCAGCACCTTGCCAAAACAGGGGCAGCTCCATAGCTTAACTCTGTTTCATTCCTAGTCCTGAGATAGACAGACAGACAGACAGATAGATAGATAGATAGATAGATAGATAGATAGATAGATAGACAGATAGACAGACAGACAGACAGACAGACAGACACACACACACACACAGTGGTACAGGAGTGGACATAACCCCAAAGCTAACAGATTTCTTTAAGATGGAAAGAATGTCTTTTAAAAACAAAACTCAAATTTGCCCACCAGTGGAGACAATACACTTTATTGTAATGACAACAACAACAACAACAACAACAACAGGCATTTTCTATTGTGGATGGTCCTTCCTTTGGAACAACATTGGCTGCATTTGGGCCACATTGACTACATTTGGGCTATATTGGCTACATTTGGGTGCCACTCTTTGTTAAACCTTTCATGTCTAATGGCTGAGTGAGGATTTGAACCCTGGTCTGCTGAAGGCCTAGTCCAACACTCAAACCACTGCAATACATTGGCTCTCTTTACTGAAAATATGAATTAACTATTTGTAACTAGCGATTTTCAAGGTTAGACAAAAAAAAGACGAAAAAGAAAAGAAAATTAAAGGAGCTGGAAACAACACTGTCACCAACAGAAGAAGGAAAAGAGTGGATAGAAGATAGCGCTGAGTCAGTGGCAGCTGGCTGACAGGTCTGCTCAGTGTCTTCTGCCATCCAGTTCAAGTGTAGGTCTTCTTTCACCACATGGTTGCAGTCACACAGTTCGCATTGAATTTCAAGATTACAGCCAAATTAATTCACAAAGAAGAATTAGAGAAAGAACTCTTCAAATACTGATAATTAAGTAGTAGTGTAGATGAGGGTCTGAATACAAATATTAGTTCTTGCTGATTAAGACTTACAGCTCCAAAGTTTCCTTCTGAAAACAGCCTATTTTAATGTCCTTGTTACTGAACTGTTAAGTACTAATTTAATTGTACATTATTAATCCCCCATTTAATTAATGACTTAGATATCTTGTTGGACAATTCTTAGTCCCTAGCATGTGAAAATAAGTCTCTAAAAATTGATTTGTTTGAAGTGGGGGGAACACTTTTTAAAAAAAAATACATTTCTGAACTCCAAAGACAGCTGTAATAGTATTGCTTTGATCCATTTTTATACCTCACTTCGGCTTGGACATTTTACCCACTGAATCTACATCTCTCAAGGTCATGCAATTAATATTGTGCAATCAATTATTCTAAGTGTTCAAGTTGATGGTATATGCGGCAGGGAAGGTGCAAGAGGAATCAAAAATAATCTATTATTTAAGAAGCTAAAGCTAGCCAGGAAACCAAATTATAGAGTTCTGTGGTGCTGCCAAGATTAAATATCAAGGTTGTTTCAAACTCCCAGGTTGATGAGGGCTGAAGATAGATACATGGGCACAACACTCAGGAAATTAAAAGAGAAATTTTCAGGTGTGATAAGTCAGCTGTATTCTGGACAAATGAATGGCACCCTGCCAGTTTTCTCTATTAAAGATGATTGTTCCCAAAACTATGACAAAATCATATTACTATTTTCTATTTATTCCTGGACTTTCTTAAAGGTGGGGTAAGCATTGTGTATTCTGGCATACATTCAGAAGTCTCAGCTGCAATTTACCTACTATGCAACTTGACTTTTTGTTATTCACTCAGACCTCCCCCCCCATACATAACAATTTGAATGAAGAGTGTTGGATCTACAGCTGTGAATTAGGATTAATTCTAGCTGTTCTAGCTAGTGTTACCAAGACCTGAGAGGGTATACTGAGTAGGATTAGTGTCTCCAAGGTATATTCTTGCCAGGTATTCATTTCATTACCAGCATAGACTTGAAGGTTGGTGGATCAAGGCCTATAGGAACTTTCTCCTTTTCCAGGCTCCTTGTGCCAGTTTTGAGTCTTGGTACCTTGTCTTTAGCAATCAGGACAAGGTAAAGATTCTTTTGATATACTACCCACAGAGCTGCCCAACATTCAATCTGCTTTGTCCTAGATGCTCCATCTATTGGATACAAGTTGTTTTTTTTTTTTTTTAAAGATGCATAAATTGGAGAGTGGGAATATATTGGAGTTCCTGGAGGATAACACACAACCCACTGGCCATACTTGCCCATTGCTGTTTGGAGACAAATTTATTATAAAGTAAATCTAGATAGTTCTATTTACGCATGAACTTAAATAATATAGTTTCAATGATTTTTTTAAGATGCCAGTCACTTGTCTTCACAAAAAGCACAAAGATTGTGATCTCCACACTGCTACTTTACCACATGAAATGCCTTGAACCCATCTGATCATGTTTGATTTCAGATATTAAAGATGGCCTGGCCTGATTAGTACTTGAATAGCAGATGAAGCAAGAATACCAGAAATCTTCAGGCAGTGTGAGAAAAGAATCCTGCTTGGAATTCTGAAGCATTGTTGCCATTCACAGTTGACAATATTGAGTTGGATGAGGTGTTCCCTTCTCAGCATCTATTGGACCTGGGTCATTTTTTAGAAGGAAGCATTGTGGTTGCAGAACACATCTGCACCAACTTTGCTTTGTTGCATCAGCAGTGAATACCATTCAAACTTTTGCTTAAAAATTGAACAACTCCTGATCTGCTGCTGTGAAGAAGGAACCCATATACAGTAGTGCCTCAAAACAAGAGACATACCCTATAAGGTCCTTCAGAAGCATCACTGGATGCTTTGTCACAGCAACAAGGGGGCACTCTGAGATCAACTGTGCGATGCAATATCTTTCTGGGAAGGTGTTCACATAATCTACAAACTATGTCAAGATTTATGATGAAAATCCAGGCTTTCCCCCATTTTTAAAGAGGAACATTGGGATGGCAGATAATCTCCTATGTAGGGTGTCTTGTGAGAATGTTTTTTTTAATTATGATTTCTATACAAATAATGTATATGACATTTTAATTTCAATAAGGCAAGATACAATGTCATGGACAAATACTTTAGAAGATACATTTTTCATAAGATAAAGATAAATTATTCTCATATTAATCCTACCTCCATCTCCAGCAGCATTCTCAGCTGAGCTCTACTGAAGTGGCTGGGTAGTCATTAAAATCTCTATTCCATTCAGATCTTGAAAGGGAAAATTTAGGTTTGTATTTTTGACAGTCATCCCACCTATCCCAAACAGTGAGGAAATTCCTGGGTATGCAGTGCTTATGTAGTACTAGTTTCCTTGTCAAGGAGGCTAATGGGGGTATTTTGTAATATTTGAATTTTTTTTTACAAGTCAAAGTCCACAGCTTAAGCACTCTAACAAACACTTAAACACTCTAAATTCTGTTGCCCCACATCAGCTCTCCAGAGAAAAGCAGTGGCCAACTCTACAAAATGCTACTAACTTACCAATTCTGAAACAAGAGCTTGGAAAAGTTCCTTTTTTGGATGACAGCTGCCAGAACCTTGAAACAGCATGGCCACTGGCTATGTTGGTCAAGCAATTGTGGGGCTTGTCCAAAAACATCCTTTTTCCAAGCTCTGTCCCAGACAAGGTACTTGCTGTCTTTTACTGTTCTCTGCTTCTCTTTGAGCTACTCTCCTAAAAATGTTTCAATTTTTTCCACTTACACCTAGGGTTGTCTCCTCCTTCTAGCTGGAGGGGGTGAATAACTATGAGTCATCTATTCCCAGCATCTCATGGTCTTCTTCTAATTTCCTCAACAGAAAATGTGTCTGGCAACCTTGCCAGCTCACTATAAAGGCACATTTGCTGTAATCCTGCTTTCATTAACTCTCTCCAATCCAAACCCTCAGAATGTGCTCCCATCAGATTTAAAAACTTCACTTGTTTAGACCTCTAACAATTTCCTGGAAAACCTAAGAAGTTTAAACTTTTGAAACCTCTGACAAGTGCTAAATAGTGGCACACAATTGATAGATGGTGTGGGTAATCCCTAAATATTGCTATATGATCTATGGAAGGGATGGACACAGTGTGATACTCCAGATGCTATTAGGCTGCAAACCCCAATATTCCATAAAATCAGCTGGGACTGCTTGGAATTTTAGTCCAACAACATCTGGAGGGCCATACTTTTTCCTTCACTTGGACTGAAAACGGGTGTTCAGTACAAAATATTTTCATACGCCAAGTGTAAAAATCAAAAGCTCAGTGCTATTGCAATCATTGTGGTGTGTGAAATATTATTGCTTGGACTTTCCATGCTAATAGGCAAAGTGAGTCCATCAAGTCTGTTACCCCAAAACGTGGGTGACGCAGGTGTCACGTGACAATGGAGTATTAATTAGCTCAAAGTGGAGGCCTGTGAGAGAGCGATAACTTAACAAGATCTTTCAACCAATGTTTATGGGGTCATGCAGGAAAGAACCAGCAGAGAATCCAAAATTTAAATTAAAATATTGAAAGTTTCACACACACACACACACACACGCGCAATCCAAACACTCATGCACTCACACAGGGATTAACCAAAAGATAAAGGGAGGAAGATGGTAGATAGTGGAATTTTAGGGTTTGGTTGATAATTACTAGTCCAGAGAGGAGAAAGGAAAAGTGGTGATGTGGATTAGATAGGCACCTAAAGACAGTTCTTGTTCAGGAATCCAGGTGACAGTGTGGAATTCAGCAGAATTGAGAGACTGTGAGAGACTGCTCAAAAGTGAGGGTTTTTATATCCCAAAACTACATTGCGGGTCTGAGTGTGAACAACTTTCCCATCCAAGTGGACACTGTGAGTTGCAACACAGACAATGAGGGGTTAATGTCCTCAGTGTTTAGGTGACAAAGGGGGTAATGGCTGTTGTAATAGCTCTGTATTATGGAGAGGTTGCGAAAACAATGAAGGAAAACATCCAGGTGTGAGGGAACAGGATTAAAACCATCACAGTTTGGTGAGAACTTCCGTTTTCTTCATACAGACATCCAGCTTCAGCATAAGCCTATTGTCTCCAAGATTGCCTTGCAATCCACCTGACATTGACTTTAGTTTCACCTAGGAGGAGTGTGGCCAACCTGCTTTGCAATCATGCATTTACAGTCAGTAATTTCCTCTTTCTAGCTTGATCTTCCTGTCACCTCAGTTTCCATTTTATATCAATTCCAATTAATGTAGTGCCAATTAAATATTTGGCAATTAAATCATATCAATCCTGGGGTGTGTGCAGGGCTGTAACAAGTCAGGTAGCAGATGCTGGACACTAGAGGAAAGAGCTGTGTGGCACATAACCTGTCCAGTATTCCCTAAAGCTAGCTAGCCTGCTGCTTTTGCATATGAAAGAAGAGGCTCTCCGATTATGGGGGATGAAGAAAGATTCTACTTCCAGTAGGATTGTCAGGTTAGGGCTGTGCCAGGCCCGAAACTAGAGACCTAGGGATGACCCCTTATGATATCACAGAGTGGGTGTTGGTGATGTCATTAAGCCAGATGTCTTAAGCATCAAGCACAGTTGCACAGAGTATACCATTCAAATCAGGTGTAACAAATAAGGAAAATCTATACATGCATTTTTCAAGTCAATGAGTATTCTTGAGCTGAGATTCCTCCTCTTGCTACCATGAGAAGAGAGGCCGAACCCTGAGAACTGGGAATCCTAACTTCCAAGCCAGGCATTCCATTTTCATTCTTTCCATTTTTGAAAATGAAATGAGAGGGGCACTATCATTGCCTCAGGCAGCAAGATGTCTCCAACCTGGCCAGATCTGTCATATATTTAAGAGACAATTTCCTGTGTTGTTGAGCCTGAAAAATATGAGCTGTGAATGTAGATAGCAGAGATGAACAGTAGATTTGCTTACTGACAATATCTCTTTTTCTTTTTTTTAGTAAATATTGCTTACGTACTTCTCCAAAGTATGTTTGATGAAGCCCTTACAATACTGTTAGAATGAAGCCTTACTTAGTCATCATCAATTAAAAAAAACTAAATCAAATCTCTTTAGATGACAAAGGGAGAGGTCAAAGATCTGGCAACATCAGATTTTGAACTGGGACATGCTGTTTGGAGGATATGAAACATAAGAATTCATAGGTATAGATTTTGTTGAGCATGCTTGCTTCTGCTCTGTGAGAACAGATTTTCAAGAGAAAGTTATACTTTGAGCAACTACAATAACCTGTCTTTCAAGTTTCAGGAAAGCTTTGGATTTGTATTCTAAGAGCTTTTTTATGGGCAATATATTTTTCCTTGACTTAGCATCATTATTTCAAAAACACATGATGTATAAACTGTAAAAATGATAGTTTAACCAGAAGATCAGATAGTTTAGCAACAGAAAGACTGAATGTGCAATATGTCAACCAGATGGATCTGCTTCCATCAACCTTTAAAACTGCTGACAAAAAGCTTTCTATAACTTTGTGCATCTTTTATGGAGCATTAATAAGGTGCTTTATGTTTGTCAGCAGATATGTATGTGTGTGTGTGTGTCTATATATCTCAGAATTCAAAGCTTACAGTTGATGCTGAATTCTGGAAGAAGCCAGTTTGTTTTACCGATTCCACAACTCTAGCATAGGTGGTTACATTTCAGTCATAATTATTTCAGTATACTAGCTGTGGGATTCGGTGAATTGAAGTCTAGAAAGTAACATTTCCAAGCTCTGGTCCAAAGTCCCATAAAAGTGGAGAAGAGCAATGGACCATGATCAATTTTTCCTGGATACCTAACTGACTGTGGAAGTTGCGCACACGGGAGAGGGGGCAAGCCTGCTTTTCTTTTCACAGGCTGGAGAGGGATGGGACGGGACAGGTATGGATGAGACAAATCCAGAATTTTCCGAATGTGAATCCAGATCCAAATTCCTGGAAGGTTCTAGGAATCCATGAATCTCACAAATCTCGAATCTTTTGAATCCTTTTTTAAAAAAAGGGTTCAAAAAGCAAGGGAAAGAAAGCACCTCTACGGAAAAGGGTTTTTGAAGCAGAATTTGACATCTTTGTTTACTGAAAAACAAATTAAATAATAGTTTTCACTTTCAGGAAAACTTTCATGATCTGTGGAAGGATACCATCAGCAGTGGGCAGGAGAAGAGTGGGGAATGCAAGATTGTGCTCCCCACAACCTTCTCCCACCTGCCCTGGGCAGTATCCTGCTGGTGACAGGAAGGAGAAGAGTGGGGAGTGCGAGATCTGTATTTTTTGGTTGGTGGATTCAAAAGATTTGATTCACTTAGTTTGGCGTGGGGATTTGGATCTATAAATCTTGAATCCTTGCCAAGAATTTGAAGATCTGAGGATTTGGTTGGCCCATTCCTACTGGAGAGGGTAGCTGCCTTCCCAGCATCTCTATAACATGCTGCTCCTCCACCTTTTTATACAACCCTGCTTTCCTCTCCCAAATCTGCCACCTTAGTGGAAAAGGAGTAAGCTTCTCTGGTCTTATTCAAAAGGATTTGATAATGTGTGGTAGGAAGTTTCTGTAAAATTAAAACTAATGAAAAAGTATTCTGCTGAGTGAGAAATTATAAAAATAGAATGTAATCTTCATTAAAAAAAGAAACAGGGAAAAGTTATCAGGAATTATAAGTATACAGGTTTCCAAAAATGCCTAACCAGATTGCTCAGCTTAACTCGGTATTCAGGTACAGTTTTCATACCCACTCAGACCTGTGGCTTCCCCTGATCAAAGTCCTAACCCCTAAGTGAGGGTCTCACTTTCTGACCCACTCAGAAGTGAACTGGTCTCTCCTCTGCTTTTCACTAGGCCTCTAAGAAAATCAAACTCTCATTCAGAAAAAACCTTCCCTCCTCGTCTCTCTGAAGGAATCTGCTTCAAAAATGCAAGTCATTCCCTTATATAGAGCTCCTGCCCTGAAAGCTCAGCTCCTCCCATGCACCAATGGGCTGAGTTCCTCTCTTTCCAGAACCTCTTGGGTTCCTCAGCAACCTGTTGCTAAGGCTGGCCTGCTTCTCAGGCTTACCCCACTCCCAGGCTTTGTCACACCAACTGTGACAGAATGTGTGCACATAAATGGAGGATCAATTTATTAATTGTTTTTGGTTCTGGCATTCTAAAAGCACACATACAGATAGGCTAGGTTTATGTAAGTTAGGCTAGTCTTTCTATTAGGCAATCACCTCATGTTGCTGGTTTTAGGTATCATATAAAACAGCAAACTTTTTAATTTTTAGCTGGATTCCAATCAAGGGCTAAAATATTAAACAGAATTAAGATGAATAAATTAAATGCTGGGATGGCACACCAGATCTGTCTGATCTTGGAAGCTAAGTAGGGTCAACTCTGGTTAGCACTTTGATGGGAGACTGCCAATGAACACCAGGTGCTGTAGGCGATATTTCAGAGGAAGGATCTGGAAAAACCACCTCTGAGTTTTCCTCATTTAAGAAATCTCTATGAAATCCATAGGGTCACTGTACGTTGACAGGTGACTTGAAGTCACATATATACACATGGGAAGAGACACTTGTGGGAATTCCTCTTGCATGTGCCAAAATAACTTGGCAGTTCTGAGTACTGAAAAACTTAATTAGTGGCAATGGTACCATTTTCTCCTCCACTTCAGGCAACAAAATGTCTGTGTTCAGCCTTGTATTTTACTCCTTGAAGTCTCATATATTTCGCAGCTGGGAAATTGTGGGTGATGACACACAGGTTGATGGACAAGATTCTGAAAATTAAATTCGAAATGAAACCAGAACTGTGTTTGTTGGGACTAACAGATAATCAGATAAACAAGAACAGTGTAAGAGTAATACAATGCATGCTAGTGGCAGTGAGAATACTCTATGCCCAGAAGTGGAAGGACTCTGAGATTCCACCTCAAGAAGACTGGATAACCAAATTATTAGATGTGGTGGAAATGGACAAGTTAACAGCTTTAAGAGATGTCCCTGTTACCAAATACAAGCAACAATGGAAGAGGTTCATAATAAATTTAAGATCAACTGAAGGAAAACAAGTTGTAAGAGGTTTTGATTAATGATAAAGGTTAGGAATGTGATTGTTTTGGTAGAAGAGGGTCAATATTTAATATAGGTACTAAGTTATAGAAATAATTTATATGGGGATATTAAGATAGAAGTTCATATCCCTTTTTCTTAGCATTTCTATTATACATAAACATGACTTTTGGAGGCAGCTTACTGTAGTAACAACACCAACCCGTTTAATGAGAAGTCAGACATCAGATTTTTATCCTTTGTAGCTAATGTATGTTGTAGATTAGTTTAATCTGATAGTTTGTAGTCTGTTTAGTAGGGTAGTTTGTCTTCCTTACATGTGGTTTTATATTATATCAATATTGTGTTAATAAAAATATAAAAAAGAAGTCACATATTTTGTAAGCTACAAATAGTTATGAAGAAATCTGAAGCAATAAAATTGTGCATGTGTACATGACAGTAAGTCTTACTGAACCTAAGGGGAAATACTTCTGAGCAAGCATACATAGGACTAGGCTGACAAACTTCTACAATGATGACATATTATTCAGCTTGCTGGGGGTACCATTTAAATATAGAAGTGACTGTAGTAATAATAGTAGTAGTTGTTGTAGTTAACAGTAGCAGTAACAGTAGCAGTACATTGATAGGATATTGCAACAATGGTTTGCATCAACAAAGACTACAGTTTTCAGTACAGTCAAGTGGTTAGGGTAATATACCCTCCAACATTTTAAAGATAAAAACTGGGACATATTTGGGCAAACAACGTCAGAGTGTGGTCAAGACTGCAAACATTACTCATAGGGAGAGACACACAAGCTAGGCAAGGCTGTAGCAGTTTCCTTTTTCCTGAGGCTACTGGGAAGAGAAAAATTATCTCCATTGCTGAGTTAACTGAATACAAACTACTTTTTAACTTTTATCTTAGGTTGTAGCAACTGAAGTAAAGTGACAAGAAAGGTGGAAAATGGGAGGAGGAGAGAGAAACATATATTTTAAAAGCGGCTGAAAAAGTGGGACAACAGAGAATTAATCGAGACTGTCTCTGACAAATCAGGATAGTTGGAGGATATGGGGTGGTACAATCCTATAGTTGGGTCAGTCCCCCCCCCTTGATTATCTATTTTGACTTTTCTCTTATGCAGACTGATATTCTTCAGGATGATTTTCCTTCTCTCACCAGTCATCTTTCAGATCCCCCCTAGACTAGTGTACAATCCTAAGTAACTATCCTGTCCTTAGATGGATTCCTTATAATAAGACCAGAATCCTCCTGGGATATTATAACTGTGTAACATGAGGTTACACTGACAACTGTACTTTTTAAACATTTTGTAAATGAGTGTTCTGAAAGCAGTACCCATTTGCCTACAACGCAAGAGCCTGGTCCAGAGCATGTGGAATAGCTCTGTACTTTCATGTGATCTGAAATAGCCCCTGCAACAGCTTGAAACGGTCACTAGAATGTTACCTGGAATTCCGTCACTGCATTTTGCTGGTCTCTTTAATCAGACCCCATATAGATTCCTGCACTCAGGCCATTTGTGCCCTACACTGTTATAGTGCTACTATTCTACATTCAACATCCTGTGGAATTCAGGGGTTTGTAGTTGACTGAGGCCAAAGAGCTCTCTGGCTGAGAAATCTAAAGCCCCTTCCCTAAACTGCAAACCCTGGGATTCCATAGGATGTTGAAAGGGGAATAATAGCACTGTAACAGTCTAGTTTGGAAATGGCCTTACTTGAGTGAACATACTATGACTGCTCTGTGTGAGAAAAGTGAATCTCTGCACCTGTTTTGAATGAGAAGTAGAATCTTTCTGCATTATTCTGAAAGACACCTTTAAAAAAGAGTGAAAACATAGTGTCTCATTGCTATCTGGCTTATGTCTGTCATCAGCCTCACTGAACACTGTCAATGCCTTACTTTCCAGTGACCATTTACTACAAGTGAAAATGCTTATGTTTATCGCCTGTGGACAGCTCAATGTTGTTAAAAAAACTTCAAAAACCTAGAAATCACATTTTATTCATATAAATGTCCCTGTTGTAATAAAATTTTCCACAGAGTGGTAAAGCAAGTGTAAAAAACTTATAACGGTTTATCCATGGCAGCAATTTGGAGAGTGCAAAATGTCATGCTTGTAGGATATGCAGCAATAAACCCACTTAAAGTACAAAATGAACTTATTACAGTTAAATAAAAATATAAGCATTGGAAATCAGAAATGGAAAGAGACATGCCTCTAGCACCAGTTGGCTGTACAGCAAGGGCATTGCACATTGCAGTAACCAGCCCTGGGCTCAGTAATGACTTTTTGTTTCCAAGCTCCTTCCTCTGGTAGCCCCACAAGAAAACAAAGCAGGAACCATTTTATAGTGATGGAGCATAGAGTGGCTTCTAAAAAAAATAAAATATGGATATAGGTGATAATACTAGGTTTTCAGATGTTTTTAATTCAGCACAAGAATAAATCATAGAATTATATGAAGTTGTACGCCAAGCTTGGTTTTTTTTTTTGAGGGGGCATGTTTGCTGAGGGATTTTGGGAAGTATAGTCCAAAAAAGGTTATTTTTCCCCCTCCCCAATATTTAGCTCAATAGCTCAATATTTAAATATCCAAATATTTATTTATTTATTAGTTAAAAACTTCTACAGAGTAGGATTCAAATTCCTGCTCAGACACAGCCTGACCTGGGGCAAATCACATTCTCTCATCCTCGGAGGAAGGCAAAGGCAAACCCCCTCTGAACAAATCTTGCTAAAAACAAAACAAAAAGAAAACTCAGAGATAGGGTCATCTTAGGGTTGCCATAAGTCAGAAGTGACTTGAAGGCATGGAACAACAAAACGCCACTGACTGGGGGAGCTTCTTTCTAGCCATCATGTCTCTCCCCTTTGAAAACTGATTTATGGCAAACAAGGAAGCAGTTTTGGCACCTACGCCCCACATGCTGCCTCATTTCTATTGTTGCCTCTGCTGTTGGTGTCCAGCAGCAGGGCTTTGTGGACCCCCTGTGAGGTTGCTATGGACTCCTAGGTTGCTTAACCCCAGGTTAAGAACCATTGTTCTAGAAATGACCATTAGGACAGGTCTTCCACAACTAATGATTCTGGGTAGCATCTTTCAATGATTTATGCAGGCATAGCAATCTGTTACACCCACATAAGCCCTTTTGATACTGGATTGTGAGGTGGACATAAAAGAACATTATCTCCACTGCCCAAATAAGGTGCCTTGTCAGCTCCTAGGCAGCTTGGAGGTGGCAGTTCATCTTTTCTCTTGAAAGTGATGACTTATTAGGCAACCCAAACTGTTGCCACAGTGCCCACAGCTATTTTACTTCAACTGCTGCTAATGTCACCACTGCCTATGCGGGCATAAGTATCCTAGCTTATAGGGCTGCAGACTGTGTTACCTAGTGGAGTGGATACAAAGGACATGTTGTCTGTTAACTTTGAAGACAAGAGCTCTACTTGGGCATGAAGCACACTCAAAGCAAAATGTGTGAAGAGAGGGAGCAGAGAGGAAGCCCCTTTCACACTATACAATTATAGTGAATACAGCTGTTGTGATGTGATGGAAGTACAGGTCACAGTGACATTAATATTCATATATAAAAATATCAGGAAAAATCTTAGAACATTCATATTTAAAATTTGTAAACAAACAAACACTCAGACAATTTGCACTGAGAGTTTAAATAAATGATGAGTATGGATTTTAGAGCATGCAGGGGTCAATACAACAACACTTTCACATTCTGAAGCCACAGCTATCTCAACACAAAGGTAATTGGTACATATAACAAAGAGATTTATGGTTTGAGCTGCCACTCATACAAAAACTTGCATTCACCTGCATATTTTTGCTTGTTTATTAACATAGATTTGTCACGACTGTCACTTCATTCATTTTGATGTATGTGTGAGCTGCTGAAGCAGTCTAGATGTCATGCTAACCTAGAAGACTGTGGGTACCCCCTAAGCCTCCTACCAATTTTAAACTCTCCTGTCAAAAATTGCTTGTCCCGACTGCTCTTCTTCCACTCTTGAAATCCTCTGGTAAGGGTAAGTTTGTAGTAAAGCCCCCATAAGCCTCCCAGCCACCAAAGTAAAACCAGAAGTTGGTGTCTAGCCATTCCCTATTTCTATCTTCCTCCAGTAATTTTTGTATTTGGGAGACTAGCACATCTCGCTGACATCCAGAAATTGTTCATTCTTATGTTAAATTACAACTTGCATTATAAGAAAGAGCTGCAACAAGACTTCATACTTCCCCTACTTCTTTGAACACAGCCATCAAGAAGAGTTTTCTGAGCTTTCATTTCCATTTTAGCTTAACTGTGGTTTGTTGTGATGTCTGAACCTGGAGATCATTGTTAGTGGAAGCAAGCCAAAAGCAAACTATAACTTATGAAGTTGGCTTGTTTCAATTACACTCTGTAATTGAGTGTAATTGAAGCTGTGTGTGCCTCTCTACAACATGCAAGGTGAACAGCAGCTGCCTCTAGGATCCCTGATTTACTGAGCCTATGTAAGCAGTAAAATAAAGAGAAAGGGAAGAGCAGAGAGGCCTGCCTCACCAGTTACCCCTGACATGATGAGGCATGGATCTGGCCACTACAATGGAAATTATAAGAAAGGTGGAGGCTGATAAAACAAAAAGGTGTCTCTAGATGGATTTAGGAAGAACCCTTCAAATAGGTATCTAGAAGGCTCAAACTGCTTTTGTCTACTTATGCAAAACTTACTTGAGCTGGTTGCTTGATTTTGCATGTACATAGTGTTAGTTTTAAATAAAAGGTTGGTGAAGTATGTTGACCTATTCTTTTTTGCTGTGTAGGAACCTATCCCTATTCTTTCCATGTCATTTCTGCCTCTGCACCAAATTTTCTGTTAAAGAAGTAATGCCCAAGAACACATTGGTTGTATATACTAGTGTGTAAGCTGAAATTTTTTGACAAAAAAATCACCTGCCAAGACCTGGGTCACCTTAATCGATGGGGTCAGTGCTGTAAACAGATGATGAAGACTGCAACTTCTGAATGAACTCTGTTCTCCCCAACATTTGAGTGCCTGAGATAGGGTGGAGTTGCAGCTGCCATTTTTAACAAGGACTTCTGTTATGCATTGCGAATCTTTGCAGTCTTTTATGGCCCTTATTATACAGTAAGCCCTTTTACAGGAAGCTGTTGTTTTTAAAAGGCCTGCTTCACCTCAAACACACCAAGTGGTGGGTACACTGCATTCTTTGGGCTCCCCTACATTGCTATTGAATGCCATTCAGGCTGAAAAAGGTGGGGAAGGAGAGAAAGAGGGAAGGTTGCCTTTCTCTGGTTTGGGCAAGAATGATGTAATGGGGTAGAAGCACTGTTGTTTGCATGCCCAACCATACCAAGAGGAGGTTCTTGTCTCTGCCTCTTGCCACTGCCTTCACACTGCTTCCCTAATAGAGGCAGGTTGTTCTTTCTCCATCCTCCCTCTGTATTTGTTTAGATGTAGACATTTTAAGATCAGTAATGAAATTTACCACCCCTCATCATAACCCCTCAGATAAACAGATCCTATCCTTCCTTTTAGCTCTTCATAATTATGTTCCCTCTTTGCATTTTTAAAAGGTGAGGAAAAGATTTGTGTCTTACATGCTCCTAAGTTTTACCCTCAACTTATCCCTAGGTCATAGTAAAATCCATAATTTTGGCCCTAAAACCTGCTCTCAAATTATACATGAGGTTGATTTATACATGAGTGTATGTGTTATTTCATTAGCTGATTTACACCTGTAGACTTGTATAAGTAAGTAGATTCTTAACCTGAGATTGTATCTTTTTTGTATGTTTGCTTATTACCGTTTTTGCCGGCGTATAAGATGCACTAGCGTATAACGCGCCCCATGAAGGTATATAAATTATACATAATTTATATACATATACAAATACTACTTGCCAGTATATAAGATGCACCCTATTTTCAAACAGTATCTCTCAGGAAAAAAAGTGAGTCTTATACGCCAGTAAATAAGAGTATATTCCTTTTTTATATTCCTACTGTTAAATAAAACCACTAACAACATAAGCAAGCACAATCCCTAGCCAGAGACTGTGTCATCTTCAACTCTGTACATCTGAAATGTTCATCCAGTGTTCCAACAAGATACTCTTCTTTATGGGAAAAAAAAGTACTATCAATTTTTCCTGTTTTGTGATAAATGATAAAGAATGTCAGTGATATTTATATATCCCAATCTTATTCTTTTGCTAAAGTCAATGGCCAAAATGATGTTGGGCAGTTAAGAATATGCATTTGTAACTGCTACATATTCATGATCCCTATCTAGTCTCTAATTTAAGGGCTACACAGGGACTGTAAAAAGTCCTCCAAGTGCCACTTACCAAGCCATTTCTGCACTAGCCTGTTTTAATGCTATTATTCCACTTTCAACATCCTATGGAATCCTGGGGTTTGCAGTTTAGGGAGGGGCCTTTGAGGTGAATGCCTTGAGGCCCCTCCCTAAACTAAAAACCCCAGGATTCCATAGGATGTTGAAAGTGGAGTAATAGCACTATAACAGGCTAGTGTGGAAATGATCTCAGTAAGTAGCTGCTGGGATCAAGAGGGATCCATTCCCCTGTCAATTGAGAAGAGGCTGCCTGATGTTTCCACTCGCTTTGCCTGAGCAGTCTTTGGCATGAGGGAGATTTGTGACGGGGGGCATTTATCTATCTGTCCTGCTGGAGAGAAGTGGCAAGACCAGGCAGTTGCTTCTTGATCAGCAGGAGAACAAACCTTCATCAATCCCAGCAGCTGCTTACTGTTAAATGGGGTTGGTGTGTGTGTGTGCAGGGCTGGAATGCCCTGCATAGGACTGTAGTTATGGGTGCTACATATGACATAATGGTCATACAGAATTCTTCCAAGATAGTCTATTAAGAATAATTATTTGTTGAGAAACTTAAGAGTGACCTTAGAAATACCCAAAGGACTGTAGTTATTGCTTTGTCTAAAGCTTCCCAACATCAGGTTTGCTATTGTTGTTTTCCTTTATGCTTCTCAGTGTTTTTTCTCAGTCTAAGCCCATTTTCACACGAGACTGTTACAGTGCTATTATTCCTCTTTCAACAATGCAAACCTCAGGATTTCATAGGATGTTGAAAGCGGAATTATAGCACTATAACAGTCTAGTGCAAAAATGGCCTGAGATAGTCTGATTCAGCTGGGGCACAGGCTTTGATGCTTTAAAGATCTTGATCCTGTTCCATTATAGCAATATGCAGTTTCCAGGAGAAAAGAGTTTTCAGAATACTCCCCAGTCTCATATTCTGAAGCGCGGACTATATTTCCCTATGATTGCTTGCCATAAGAATGGCATATTTTTAGGTATTTCTCAGTCCCAATCTGGTTGGAGCTAGCTGTGACAATGATTGCCATCTTTCAGACTAAGCCCTGCTTAAACATACTGGGATTTACCTCTGATTTAAACATGTATATGATATTGCTTAGATCATGAAAAACTATGGATTGCTCTTAAAGAAACAGGTATGCCATAATATTTGATTATCCTGATGTGTCATCTGTACTTGACAAGAAGCTATCGCCAGGATAGAATATGGAGAAATAAAATGGTTTCCAGTTGGCACCTAGCTTTTTCATTTGTACAATGAACATATCTTATGTAAAACTGGGTTAGACTTGGAGGAAGGAGACATGAAAATTGGAGGCAGAAAAGTCAACAACTTAAGATATCATGATGATACTATACTATTATCAGAAAGTAGCAAAGAATTTCAACAACTATTGAAGAAAGTCAAAAAAGAGAATGCAAAGGCAGGATTACAGCTGAACATTAAGAAAGCAAAAATAATGTCAGCAGATGATCTATATAATTTTCAAGTCGTGATGAAGACAATGAGATAGTCAAAGATTTCCTATGCATGGGCTCACTCATTAATCAAGATGCAGTCAAGAAATCAGAAGAAGACTAGGACTTGGAAGGACAACTATGAAGGGTTTAGACAAGGTCCTCAACTGTAATAATGTATTATTGAATATCAAAGTCAGAATTGTCCATATTATATTTCCGATTTCTATGTATAACTTTAAAATCTGGATAGTGAAGACAACTGATAAGAGAGTGAATTAATTTGAAATATGGTTCTGGGGAAGAGTTTTGTGTATACCATGGGCTACTGAAAACACATATAAATGAGTCCAAGAGTAAATCAAGCCTAAACTCACCCTAGGAGCCAAGATGATTAAGCTGAGACTGTCATACTTTGGACATATGATGAAAAGACATGACTCACTAAGAAAACCAATGATACCTGGCAAGGTAGAAAGCAGGAGGAAAAGAGGAAGATAAATAGATACAATCAAGGAAGACACAGCCCTGAATCTGCAAGACCCGAGGAGGGCTATTGGTAACAAGGGAACTCAGAGGTCTCTCAAACATAGAGTTGCTGTAAGTCAAAGTTGAATTGATGGCAGTTAATAACAACAACAAAGGATTTTTCTCCATTGCTGCAGTGCCAGGCTTTAAAAGGGAGTCTGGCAGAGTCTAGCTGCTTAGTCAGGACAACACTGGTCCAGAAAATCCATATTAACTCAAAATCAATATAAGTTTGAATTATGAAAATATTAATGGGTTTGGATCAGAATTTGAGTACACAATTGTAATATCTCAGAAACATACATTTGAGAATTAATGGAGCTACAAGATTCAACTTATGAGCTGAAAAATGTCTTTTAGTGCCATGATGGCATCACTGTTAGGAACTAACATCAGTTGGACAAAGGCCCTAGGGCAATGAAGAAACAAATAAATAGGAAAAGTGTGGGTTGGTACAAAATGTTTTGCTTGGCATTTGGGATGTAGAAATGTATTCTGCATTTTAAAACTATTTTAATTGCACATAAACCACACACACACAAAACCATTCTCAATGTGGAAAACATAATTGTAAAATGTGCCTAAAGCCCTTTTTCATCTCAGCTGGGTAGTAGCAATGGTGGGGAAGAATCTTTTCATTTTTTTTTTAATCTTTATGAGAAAATGAAATAAGCAGTGATTTATATCCCTACCATCCAGCCACAGCAGTAGACATGAAATATGAGCCTAATGGTCCATTTCTTTTCCCCCAGATGCTAACCTTAAATCTGGTCATGTATGTCAGGATCACCCGTGTTTAAGAAGTGGAAGTTTATGCTTGAAAACTGGTCAAGTTTTTATACGCAGGAAATCCCTGGTTTCAGTGAACAGTAGAAGCCTACATTAGAAAAAGATGTGAAGGGACACTCATGTGCAGGTACATGAGCTAATTAGAAAGAGTGATTTATGGATCAATATCAGACCTCTGGTAACCCAGCCAATCATTAGGAAAAGGACATATATAGGTACTGGCCACCATTCTTCCAGCTGGCCAGTTGTTTGACACTGATTGATACAATGGGTGTATTATCTCTCTTGCCTCCATCATGGCTACTATGAAGGCTACTTCATAAATCCATAGTGTTCCCTGGCTCCATAACATCGTCCCATCAGTTCAAAATTCAACTCCAAATCTCTGGATACGTTCTCTAAAATCTTCAACCAATCAGATACCTTTGTGTTATCTTTGTCAATACCAAAGCAAAATTACTTATTTGGCCTTCCACTCTTAGAAACCTCCTCCTCCTCAGCCAATATGGCCAAATGGATTTGATAAGCTCTGGTCTATACAGGTAAAGATAAATATAAGGTAAACATAAAAAGCTATAAAGATGTCTTATGAGTTGGGTGGAATTCATCCAGGTGGGAGGTATTTAACTTGCTTAGCTGTTTTAGAAGGACCTTTTAGAGCATTTCACAATAATGATACATTTAATTGTCATTGAATTTCATTGATGCTCCTGAGGGAATACATGACATTCACATTAACAGTGGATAAGTTTATGATGGTCACAGGTCTTATAATAAATGCTCACTGCTCTGCAGGAAGTGCAAGAGTATAACCAGTCTTCTTATGGCTCAAAATTCTTATCATAAATTGCATGCCTCTCTAGCGCTCCTATTTCTATAGGAATCTCCCAGTGGAAGCAATTCTCATCACATAAGTGCTTATTAATGGCTTGATCAGGTTAATTGCATACTGAATTTTTCTGCACTACATCTGGGTGAATGCCATGCAAGTCACATAAATTAAATAGCTAAGTCTGTGTTTCTGCAGATTTCTCGCATTATCTCTGTCACTCTTTGTTCAACATGGCAATTGATTGAGAGTTGCTCATGTGTAGAAGAACCTCTGCTCTGTAATCATTAAAGCAGAAAAACAACACCAGAGTCAGTTCATAGCCTAGGGAATTTTCAGGGTCTCACTGCCCCCAGGCTCATCCTCTGGTTTTACATGGAGGTTCAGCTGCTAGGAGAAAAGAAAGTCTCTTTAGCCATCCAGAGATAACTAATGTTTTCATAATAGGTTTGGGCAGGAGGGCAAGGAAAAAAGGAAAGAGATTTCAGAGGAAGAGAGCTTCCAGGGTGAGGAATTAGTGCTATAAATGCCTGCTTTCAGGTCCCTGCCATGCGGACTTGTTTCTTGGGAGAGATCATCAAAATGTATTTTATTTATTCCTTATTTCTGGTTTTTCCCCACAACAATTACAAAGCAAAAGGGCAATTAACAGTCAAACAAAATTACAACTATGGCCTTTTCTGCATGACAATGTTCTCGCTCATCATCCTGTCACAATCACAGCAGCACCTCTGCTGGGATAGGAGTGCTTTCTCAACACTCCTCCCCACACATGAGAGAGGTTCCTGCAGAAGGGAGTGTGAGGGACATGCTCCATCCTTTTGGACTGCAGACAGCCTTCTTCCCATGTTGCAGTAGGGGAGGAAGTACATAGATCACACTTCTGGCCCTTCTGCATGGCCAGCTGCAATGATCACATGACTGGAGGTCTTGATGGAGTTTTTCTGTCAATGATGTAGCCTGCAATCACATGGCTGGCAATGTGAGAAGGAGGGGACAACAATGATGTCACACGGAAGTGTTGCTGTGGTCCCGCTCCTCTCGCATCCACATGCCAGAATGCCGTTGTCATGTGAAAATATCTGCAATATATTAGCCTCCAACATTTAACGGATGAAAACTGGGGCACATGTCAGAATGTGTCAAGATGGAAAAGTTACTAACAAAGAAGAAAAGACCAGCTAGGAGAGACTTCAACAGTTTGCTTTTCCCTAAGCCTACAGGAAAGGGCAAGATTCTTCCTCTACTTCCCTTCTATTAAGTTAATTGAGTGCAAACTTTTTTGCCCTTTGAACTCAGTTTACCTCAACTGAAGTAGGCTAAAGACAAAGAAGGGAGTGGGAAAAGGAGAGAGAAATTGGGACATTACAAAAACAGGTGAAAGAGTGGGACGATGATAAATAGGGACTGTACCTGGAGTGTATGTGATATAATGCAAACAATATTATCATAGTTGTTGCTTGTTTAGTTATCTAACTGCTAACCATATTTTTTTCTTGCATTTTTGTTCTGCCATTTTGCTAATTCACTCAAGCTGGCATGCAGTGTAATGTTAAAAAGTTCAAATATTATAAAATAACGTAATTCTTCAGATCATTCAGTGGGCCTTTAAAGAGGCATAGGATACAAACTACTCAATGTGTTCTTGGAAAAGATGTGGGACTTCCACAACTGTTATCACAAGCCCATTAGGGGTCCATTCAAAAACTGGTGACAGCCCCTTGAAGATTCAATTTTTCATGCTGGTTTGGTTGGTCATATTTCAAATATTGTTATGCAGTTGGATAGATTAGCTTGCAATGATGATCATCTTTAAAATTCATTTTATGCAACTGAGAGGCTCTAGCTCAGTGGTGGAGTATTTGTTTAATGTGAAGAAATTTCCAGATATAAACTAGCTTGCCTAGTTACAAAAAGCTCAAACAGCAGGATGAAAAATGGCACTGCCTGGAAAATTTACTTTTTTTGGTCTTCAGCTCCTACAATTCTCCTCTACTTCCTCCATACTATCCACCATTTTAAACATTCCCATCATGTCCCTTAATTGTATTAAAAAAAAAGATAAGACACCCCTATTGTAACTGAATATTTGCTGTGGGTTTGTCTACATAATACTGTCATGGCAGATAGAGCTGGAAATGGTTTCTGTTCATCATTCTTTTGGATTGCATGGTACATGTTCATGTCAGTTTCTTCTGTCATCAAGGCTTATTCGTACATTCATACAATTATAGCTCTATGGACACCCACTGGGTGAGCTTGGGTACATCACACACTCTACTCTCAGAAAACCTCATGGTAGTCAAACACCCTCTGAAGAAATCTTACCAAGAAAATCTTGTGACAAGGTCTCCTTATGGTCACCATAAGTCAGAAATGACTTGAATGCTCACAACGACAACAACTCCAATAACAACAACTACAACTCCATTTTAATGGCCATGGTAGCATCCTATAGAATCCTGTGATGTGCAGTCTGATCTGTGCCTTCAAGTCATTTCCATCTTATGGTGACTTTAAAGTGACCCTGACATGGGGTTTTCTTGGCAAGATTTCTTCAGAGGGGGTTTGCCTTTGTCTTCTTCTGAGGCTGAGTGTGACTTGCCCAGGTCACCCAGTAAGTTTCCATGGCTGAGTGGGAATTTGAAGCCCGGTCTCCAGAGTAATAGACTCTTTTCTGCACTGGACTGTTACAGTGCTATTATTCCACTTGCAACATCCTATGGAATCTTGGGGTTTGCAGTTTTGGGAGGGACCAGGTGGCCCCTCTCAAAATTGCAAACCCCAGGATTCCATAGGATGTTGCAAGTGGAATAATAGCGCTATAGCAGTCCATTGCAGAAATGGCCATAGTCCAGCACTCAAGCCACCACATCACACTGGGTCTCTACGTGCAGTTCAGGGAGAGATAAAATGAGAGCCAGAATGGTGTAGTTGTTTGAGCATTGGACTTCAACCCTGAAGACCAGCGTTCAATCCCTGCTTGACCATGGAAACTCATTGGGCAACTGTGGTTGCATCACACAGACTCAGCCCCTCCCAAAAAACTCCATGATAGGTTCACCTCAGGGTTACCATAAGTTGGAAATGACTTGAAGGCACACAACAACAACAATTAGAATTCCTAACCAGGGAGCTCCTCTGGTGACTCACGAAACTGTAAACCCCAGCATTCCATAGGATGCAGCCATGGCAGTTAAAGTGAAATCATAGTGCTATAATTGTGCAGAGTGGATGGGTCCCAGAAGTGGGCAACTCTAGAGTTAATGTATTTTGAGAAATAAAACAGAGGAACATTTACCAACTGACTACTTCAAACCATTGATAGCTATCACAACTTTCACTTTAACAGCCCTTACTAGGTAAGCTGTGATAATTGTTAATGAAAATATTCCTAATTTCATTTCATTGTGTTTAAATAACAACAATTTAATTGTAAGCTGTGATAATTACTAATAGAAATATTCCTAACCCTCATTATATTTAAATAAGCAACAATTTAGATTGCGTATTTAGTGATATTTAATAACACCAACAACTGATTTGATGTCAATACCTAACTAATTGTAAAATGAAGTGTGCTCTAATGATCATAAATACACTATGAAACACATTATTATATGAAATGGCTGTAGTGGTTCAAATGCAAACCATTAGTTTGTGATCAGTCTCTTTCAAGTGCACTTTGTTCAACACTGACTAGCCCAAGCATATTTCCGGTGCCCCCCTTCCCCCCTTCCTTACCTCTTCTGAAAGTTGTCTCAGCTGGTGAGTAACTTGGTAACCTCTGTGGGGCTGAGATTGGCTGCCTTGGAGGTTTCCCTCGCCCTCCTTTATACTGACATGTCTCTCTTCCTCCTAGAAGCTCAACTGCTTGATTTCCCATTCCCTCCAGTCCAGACCTGGTATAAAAACCCAGACAGAATTTTTAGCTCTGAAAAAGGGGATATAGCTGAGGAATGGTGGATGTATGCTCCTTCTAGTAGCATTCTTTACTCACCAAGGAAAACATCAACGGCAAGTCAAATGGAGATTGCTGTATCTTTTGGTGGTCCACATGGTGAAGGAAGGTGTGAAGCTGGAAAGTCCCCATGCACTGCTGGGATGTATATTCCAGCCTGTTATGAATTTTAGCTGTTAATTCATCTTCGCTGCCACCCCCCACTGAATTCTGGACACTTGGACAGTACAGTGGGACTCTGTCCAACCATGTACATCCCTAAGCTTAAGGATCTTCCTTTTCCCCCAGTCTACCTAGCGTGGCGTGGGAAGGAGAGAAACAGGGTCTTTTACAGAAAGTATTTATTAAAGGTATGCAAATAAACAAGGCAAATTACCACTCATGGGAAGCTCCCTCCTCCCAGGCACGCTTAGTTACAAGTAGTTACAAAAAGGACAGCTATGAAAGCACAGACACATTCTTTAGATCAGTCAGCTCCAAAAAAACAGAAAAGTCCCTAACACAACTAGATAACTAGTTCTAGTACTCACAGATGTTCATAGCTTAGATGTTCTATGAGGAAGACGCCAGGAGGCAAGGCTAGGCCTGCAGCCTGCTACTGGCACAGAGCCCCCCTCCAGGAGGTTCCTAGGTTGTTGTCTCGTTGTTATTCCTTTGTTATCTCCCTGCCACATGGCCTTGCAAGAAGTTTTATAACTTCTCCTTGGAAGCATCTGGAAGCATCCTGAAGATGCTCAGTTCTTACCTTTTGATTGGTCAGTTCTCACCCTGTGACCTGTGATGCTGACCCACATGACCTATGATGCTGACCCACATGACCTATGATGTAATCTAATCCCAACACCTTATTAACCCTTGGTTTACCCGAAGAGGGAAGTTTCCCCCTTTAGCTAAGTCTAGATAATGGGAAGCCCCATTATCACACGCCCCCCAAATCTCAGACGGTCTGGAAACAGCTGAAGGCTGGAGCCACACCGGCTGGGATTTCATCCTGGGACCTAAGAAAGGAAAAGTCAGAGAATACATGCAAACACACAACAGTAGAAGTTAACCATATTATCAATAACAGACATGTAAAGCTCATCCCTCTTAACCTCCCTCCAGTTCTCTGCGTGGCAAGGAGTCTGCAACCACATTGGAACTTCCAGCCACATGTTGAATGTCAAAGTCAAAGTCTTGTAGGGACAGACTCCATCGGAGTAGCTTCTTGTTAGCCCCCGGACTGTATGGAGCCATCTGAGGGCAGCATGATCAGTCTGGAGAGTGAA
Organism: Ctenosaura bakeri; assembly: GCA_948474755.1. Lineage (NCBI taxonomy): Eukaryota > Metazoa > Chordata > Lepidosauria > Squamata > Iguanidae > Ctenosaura > Ctenosaura bakeri. The sequence goes on along the minus strand of CAOLHI010004095.1, from coordinate 83,392 downwards.
GCGGCGTCCCCAGACATATGGTCTCAGCTTCTCTAGCGCATACACAATGGCATAGCATTCCTTCTCTGGAATGGACCAATTGGACTCCCTTGCAGATAGCTTCTTGCTGAGGAACAGAATGGGATGCAAGATTCCATCCGGACCCTCTTGTAGTAAGACCGCTCCAATGCCTCTGTCAGAAGCATCTGTAGCCACTATGAATGGTTTGTCAAAATCTGGTGCCATGAGCACAGGATCTGCCATCAAGGCCTGCTTCAAGGCTGCAAAGGCTTTTTGACACTCTGCTGTCCATTTCACTATCTTAGGCTTCTTGGAACCAGATTTTCTTTTTGCAGTTTTTTCTCAATAGTGTGTGAGGGGGTGGAATCCAGAGCTGATGTAGGTTTTGTGCAAATATATAAGTGAATTTTACATATATATATGGGTGACTAGACCTTTCATGTCATTGAGCTTCTTCACCATCAAATGATTTCTGAGCTTCTAAAAAGTCCTAACCTGAGAAGAAGAAAATCAAAGTCACTTTGCACATCATGGAGAAAAACCCAGTTTGCCACAGTGGCATAAACTGTACAATGCACTACATACATTGGATGAAGTTGAAAGTGATTTCTTTTCTAACTCACACATAGTTGTGTGGTGGCCCTATCCAGATCAGTCTATCATAGGTAAGATTTAATTTTCCTGTGAATTTTAAAACCAAATCACCAGGGCTGGAAAAAAAAAAGACTTCATAGGTCACAATGGCTTCCTTCCTTTTAACTACTGAATCCAGAGTAGGGATAGGTTAAAAAAAAAATTCTAGTGGAGAGGTTCTGACCTCTGGTACCTTCATACAGTGAGTCCATTCTGGATCAGACCCATTATGTGCTTATTTGCTAATAAAGGAGAAAAGAAAACCATCTTCATTTATACACTACACATTTAAAACAGCATGTAATTTAACCCAGAGTGTGTCCTTAATAGAGTGCTCTAGCCACTCCATAGTTACTGCTGTGAATTTGTGGAGTGTATTCATATTAAGTCGGTGCTTACACACACTTTTTTCCTATGTATATAGCATACAGTTTTAGGTGAACTTTCTGCATTACCTTAAAAAAAGTTAATATGCAAAACTGGCCCTTGTAATAAAGATAAAGTAATGCTGCCAATTTCTTCAAAGAGGACAAGCTTATACACTGGCAATGCTTCTTAGGCAATGGTTTGATTTGCATATATAACCCAGAAGGAAAAGGAAATATAAACTGCATTTTTGCTGTTCATTGCTGAAATCAACAACAAAAAAAGAAAAAAGAAAAGAAAAAGAAAGACAGACAAAAGTCAGGATTATTGCTGCATGCTTTGCCAACAATATTTTAATGCTCGTTTGAAATATTCCTGTTATTGATGTTTCTGAAGTAGTGAAACAGATTAGTTTAGCTTTGCATTTCCTCAAGCTTGACTCCTGCTGTGGAATATTATGAGGATAGCAACTTTCACACAGAAAACAACCCCGGTAATGCATCATGACACTGAAGCAGTACCAATGTTTATAAACCCTTCCTTGCACCAAATGTTCACTATATAGCACTCAAATTGTGCGGCATTTTCAAGCTGTAATCACTCATTACTTCTGTTTGCCTTAATTGCAATGTAAGCCAAACCGTGCATCTTCAAATACTTCAGGTACAACATCTAAGAGACGGATATGTAATTAGATATGCACTGCACACTCACATACAAGGTTCATCTACATGTGGAATTAGATTAATTCACACATGCATGTTGTTTTTCTGAATCTGGATGCTGTAAACATGTTTCCTTGCACTGGAGTGGGGTTGTACATTCATTGACATTGAGACAGTGGATCACACTGGTGATTTCAGCCTAAAGGGCCAGCTTACAACCCCACTATCTGCTTGGGCTGCCTGTGGCAGTATGAAGAATGCAGGACAGGGTTCTGATAATAAGTTACAAAGGCAATCCAGCAAATAAAAATGGAACAGGTGTAGCTGGACAGATAAGGAGCACATCCAAGGGCATGTTAGAGCCAGGCAGGTAGATAAATGCAGGCTCTTGGCCTGTGGTATATGCTTGCTATTGCCTTTGTTACTGAAACCATTTGGATTTGTCTATATGTGGAGATTATCCCCCCTCTCTACTTTTTGGAGTGATTTGAACCTGATTCTGTGTGCTGACTGCTAAAGCTCCACTTTTGTGCCAGGACTGGTCCCCATCTAGTGTCCTAATGCCAACTGGCTGTAGCCATTCCAGTAGGCTGCAGCAGCTGAGGGTAATGGAGCTGTATAGGACTCTCTGGGAATTTTAAATAATTGGAAAAACCAATGGTGTACACAGGTATCCTAGGTGTCTGGCAGATTACATGACTGCTATTTTGCAGTTCCATTTGTTTGTGGCTGTTTAGTTAGGGTATATCACTCTAACAGGAAATGTGGGTTGTCTCCCTAGTTTGCCTCTGACAAGACTGTTGCTGGTTGGGTGTCTGAAAGGTGGTCTTTGCCTTGAATGTACATGACTTCATAGCAGGATTCAACTCTCTAGCCCTGGCTGTCCGTATCAGTGCCATTTTCTAGTAAACAACTGGGCTTCCCTGTGAACTTGTACTTGTAGCTTCTATTGCTACTTGCCTTGATGTTTCCTGACAACTCCTGGGAAAAAAAAGATGGTCTCACAGCAGGATGACAGGACTCACGTGGAGCATATAGGTCTTCCATGTGTGCTTTATTGCAAATGAGTTGCTCAGGTGTTAGGAAGGGATGTCCATCCTTCCTTTCCTGTGAGTCTTCTTATCAAAGGAGTGGTTACTTGTAGCTGTTATGATGTAAGGAGACTCACCCCCACCTCTGCAAGGGTTCCTCGTAGTCAGAACCTGACCTACTGTTTGGAAGAGTGAAGCAACCATCTCAGCAAAAAGTTGTTATGGAGTGTGGTATGGTGGCAAGGTGTCGAGATATTGCAGCATATCAACAGATGTCATAGTGTTGAGGGTGATGCTGTATGTGTTTGTGCCTTCTAGTTTCTGCTTTATAGGTATAATAGTGTCACGTGGAAATGTGCCAATCCATGTATTCATCTTGTGTATGAGTTGGCTCTTTCCAAGCCAGCACCACACATTACTGGTAGGGATGGGATAAAACATTTCCACTTGAGTGGCACAGTGCGAGGGGCAAGCAGTTATCAAATATTATCTGACCTTACCTGAATGGAGTCACCTTTGTACAAATGTCCTTTCTGAATTCTCTATTCTGTTCATGGGAGACTGAAGGAAGATTTCACTGGGGAGGCAATTCTTATTCAGCGTGGACAGTGTTCTCTTTTGTCCTCCCCCTCCCATAGCTACACACCATGTTTTACTTTCTAGTCTAGACTTACTCATGTTCTGCGAAGGACTGGTGCTGACACTGCTGGCCTATGTGGAAATACAGTGTACAGTTTGAAAATATCAAGTGCACATCCTAGGCTGGTGACTATACCTCTTTTCCCCAATCCCAATTGTGGAATGCATTCAGGAGATCCCCATTTTGCAACCACTGTAAAGCCTGGTCCAAGCCTGAAGCAAGAGAAAAGTGGAGCTGCCTGCCCTAAATCAAAGTGTGGAGTCATTCAAGTTATTTTAGCATCTGATACTGTAAATCAGATTCATACACTAGCAGCAAAAATAAAAAATTGTTAAAATAGATGAGTGAAAATTTGCTGCCCATTTATGAATCCTTAAACTTGGTATCTGACATAGCTGCACCATTCTTCCTGCTAGTCCTGGCAGCTATAGTGATCCCTTTTTTGGTGCTGGGCAATAACATGTTTAAATCAATTTCATTTCTTTATTTTGCCTTTACTGGGACCATGAAAAAGATTTGAAGTTTCCTCTAGGTCTTCCATTAACAATGATTAAAGCTTATTTGAAGTGAGCTGGCCCTACAACCTTGCCAAGAACGCACTGCAACTCAAAGAGCATGTAATGGGAAGGACGGAGGAAGATTCATAATGTTTGAAATCATAGTTATTCTAGAGAAGAAGAGATGTTCTTGCTGGGCTAATTGAATTTCTATCTGATAATGTCATTATTAGCTAAAATGTCTGGAAGATGTATTGTTGACGATGGCCAATGTGCAATTACCTACAATGGCACTTCGAAAACCATTCATGGCCTCTGCAGCATTTTATAGGGGATTCGTTTTGTCTCCTTTAAATGAATATTAATTGAAAAAATGTTTGTGCAGCCAGCTTTATAAATTGAAATTCCTGTACCTGCTACGCAACCAGGTTATATCACAAGAGTATTTTTAACTGGCAATCCAATATCATGGAATCCTGTTTACTTGAAGCTTGGCAGAAATGTAGTCTCATTGCCTCTGTGTATGCATATGAACATTGCCTTGTTAGTCATTTTCTCTCCAGGCAGAGGGAAGCTATCCTTTCTTGGAATGATCCAGCAAATCCCCTGATAGATGCTTTTGACTCACTTTTTTTTTAAAAATAGCCCCTTTAATGTGACAGGTACTGTTTGGAGCTTCTTTCATGTTGTGTGTTAGTGTGTGTGTGTATATTTCACATCCTCAAATAAGGAGGCCTGATGGAATAAGCTGAAAATGGAATTTTTTCAAAGAGGCCAAGATGAGCTGTTTCAAAGCTTTCTCAAAGCACACACCTAGGTGGAGAGATTAACATCATCCTCTTCAGTTAGTTTCCAGTTGCCTGTATTAGATTATCCTTAGTGAGTGGATAAATGTATGCATGCAATTTAACTTACCCTCCTCTGGATATTATAGATATCTTTGCACTTATTTGTGAAAAAGGTCATCTTCGTGACTATTGGAATGAGCAACAGTTATGGGAGAAAAAACATGTTCATCTTGATTTCTATTCAGGAAAGTGGGTTTCTTGTATTTTCTACATAAGCAATTAATATGACTGGTTTTTCTCTCTCTTTCCTTTTCCTTTTCCTTTTGTTTTTTGAAGAGCCAACATCACAGAATGCTTTTTATTTGAAACTGGACAGTAAAATATTCTCAGTGAGGTAGCTGTGCTCATATATGACAAAGTTGGGGAACATGTAGCACTCCAGATATTGTTTGATTGTGATGTCCACTAGCCCTAGTTAGATTAGCCAATGGTGAACAGTGACAGGAGTTGCAGCCCAATAACTTTTGGAAGTCCAAACATGATCTATGATGAAGCATAAGATTCTCCTTGTATGGCTTTTGACAAATCGTAGCAAAATCTTTCACTGTTACTACAAGGTGCTGAAACGGCCATTAGAAGCTGAAATGACCACATGAATTGAATCTGGTGACAAGTGATAGAATAGAATGGAAATCTTCGACACACTTGAACTGTAGCATGTTACTGAAATTTAATTTTATAGCATTATGAAGTGTTCCAGAACAAACCAGTTTGGATAGTTACATTTAAAAAGGATTGTTACTGTTACTTTTTATTTTTTCCCTGATATACACCAAATTGTTAATGTCTTGTTACTTGTTTTGTCACTGTTTGGTTCCTTCTTTTAAAAAATACTAAGATGGAAAGCAGTATGAAAGCAATTTTTGTCTCTACCGAAACAACTAGAAAAACAAATTGCTTGTTAAATGGGAAAAGTAATAATATTACCAGCTGTACTGTTACTTTGCAAAAGGAATGTTGTTATATGCCATTATCCTGAAAAGTAACATGTTATCGGTAGTGATGTATTTAACTGTTTTACTCCAGTCTCAAGTCAAGTCTCAAGTCAAGTCTCAAATCCTTGAAGATACTTCAAGTCACGTTTGCTGTTCCCGTCTGAGAAAGGCACCCTGCATTCTTGGGGGTGAGTCTCATCTTCTGCTCTTAGGAAAAGTTTTAGAAGGCTTCTTCAATACACAGCAGCACAGGCTGCTCAGCAGACCTCAAGCCTGCCTGTCTGACTTGAGTCTGAGTCAGTTGACTCAAGTTTACATCACTGGTTATTGGTAACATCATTATTTGTTATGGTTTCTTCCAAGCTTTGGAACAAACATCTACAGAGAATACCCTCAGAGACATGGAACCATTCTTATATTGCTGATTCCAGCTGTATAAAATGTTCACCCCAATAGGACAACCTGGAGAACCTATAATAGAAACTTTTCATATAACAATTATTTGGGTGTTGTCAATGTTGCTATTATTATCATATAGCAATGAACTTATTGCCAAATTCTACAGTAGACCCAGGCAGTGTTCATTGTCTGTTTGACTATACCTGGAATGCTTCACTGCACGATACTAATGCTAGTAGTCCTCTTTAATATATCGTTATTATTGTGTGCCTGTTACCCTGATTTCTGGGGGTCCCAGGAGGGATACCTAAATGCACTCCAATTTACACTAGTTGGGGAAATTAGCAAAGAGCACAAGCTAGCAATACGAGAGGCAGGACAATGGAGCGGAATCTTTTACCCAATGTCTACGGGGTCAGGCCGAGTCAAGGAGCAAACAGCATTGAAATAATAATTGTGGTTTTTATTAAAATACAATCAAAGAGTGTATGCAGCACACTCACACAGATAACTATAGAAATAAAGGTTGGAATGGGATAGAGGGATTTTTAGAGGAGTTGTTGGTTTGGGTAATACTACACCTGTCCTGAAGCCCGGGTAGTCTGCAGCAGAAGTTCGGAGGTATGGAGTCTCAGTATGTGGGACTGAGGGGAAGGCTCGCCAAGCAAAGTGGCAGGAAGGCGGAATGGAAGTTGGGAGCGATCCAAAGAGGCTCTCAAAGTCAGGGGTTTTTATAGGGGAAAATGTGGCCACAGGCTAGTCCATACTTGGGGAAAACAATGAGTTTCGGGCTGGGGACAAAGCCTCCGAAAGGTCAGAATTTAGCACGATTGAGTTAAGTCTGAATTGTCAATAGAGTAGCCAGTATGCAAACGCAGAGTGCTTGACAGATGAGGATTCGTCTAAACAAGCTGCCTGCTCGGGGCAGGGAGTTCTTTGTAAGTAGCGTGCATACATAATAGAGTACTTGCTTTTGAGGTCTCCTAAAGCAGCGGGACAGCTATTTCTGGCCTGCTTGTATTGTTTGGAATATTACAGCGATTAGCGGCCATGCCTGTCTATGAGTTTGTCCGGGGACCTCACTGCACATGGAGAGGAATGGGTAAAGAAGACCAAATTATTGATATCAAAGTGATATCTAGTATCCCACAAGCCTGGGCTAGAAAACTACAGTAACATGACTTCAAGTTATTTCCAATTTATGGTGATCCTAAGGTGAATCTATTTCTTGGGCTGAGAGTGTGTGACACACACAAGATCACCCAATGTGTTTTCATGGCCAAGCTGGTAATCAAACCCTGACCCTGGTTAGCCCTTAAAGACAAGGGAGATTGGAATGGAATGCTTCTCAATGAGCCCTTCAGGATTCTCCCTACTGAGCACTAACTTCCTAAGGTGGGGAGGGAGCTGTAGGAGCTCAATTCTGTGTGCCTTGGTGAAGATAAGATATGAAGAAAACTTTCTGAACCAAGCTCTTCATTTGGTAGGGACAATCCTGATTGATCCTTCATTGTTGCACTTTTCCAGATGCTTTCAAAATGTTCCTATTTCCCTCTCCTCCTCCTTCCTTTCCTGTCCTCAACTTACTTCAGTTGCTGCAAAAAGAGTTCAAAGTGAAAAAGTACTGTATACTCAAATCACTCAGTAGAGAGGGGAGGAGATGAGGGGGTTAGAATCTTCCCAATAGGCTCACACAAAAGCAAACTGCTGCCAGCTCTCCTAGTTTGAGAGTTCTCCATCATTAATAGCTGTTCATTGTTCCTTGTCTAAAAGGGTCCCAGTTTTCATCTGCAAAATGTTGCAGCTTGGAGCCTGGTTGGTATTGTCCTCTGAAGAAACTCAGTGGGGCTCATGGACTTCAATGACTGCTTCCATTTAAGAAGGAGGCTTGCCTCTTTGTATGCTTCACTGTAGTTCTTTGCTTTGCTTTAAGTGTGGTCTGTTTAATTCCACAATCTGTCTCATGTCTACATTCCACAGTATGATATCAAAATGCACTGTCTAGCCATAGAAGTTGTATAATAGCACACAACTCTTTGTTTTAAAATACTGATCAAGCAGATGACCCTTCTTCCCCAAAAGTGCAACAAAGTCATTTATACCATGGTATGAAATAGTATTCAATACTTCTCTATGTGAAATGCAGTCACTAGGATGAATTATACTGATGCTATGATATCTGCATCGGTCTTGTTTCCATTTCAGCAGCATAAAAGGGCTCCATTCATTCTCATCAGTGTTTGAGGAGCTCCTCTCAGACCAAATGTCTTCAATGATAGACTGCAGGCACTGCAAACCCACTCCGGTAGGTATTCAAGCATGACCAACGCAACTCTAAAAATACATCTCTGCATACACCATTTCCCCTGAAGTCTTATAAAGATCTATCTGAACTCCTTCTACTTCCTGAGCAACAAAAATTTCTCTTTTCCTCCCCTTTTTCCTTGTATGTAAAAATAACCGAGAATAATTGTCAAAATATATAACCACAAAAAATAACTATAGTTGTGGCCACTGTTATAATGCACAGTCATTGCAAAACATGCACACAGTGTGAAATAGAAGGCAATAATATCCACTTGCTTTTGACAAAGAAAATGGTAATATTTTATGTAAGAGATCTATTTTTAATCAAAATGGTTCTTTATATGGATAAGGCAAGCAATCAAGTTTGAAGAAGGTTACTGCCATTCTACTCAAGCTTCAGAGGTGGATGAAAATGGATAAGTCAAATGTTATACCAAACAATATATTACAGATGAGTTTTATTGTTAATATTCATATTTGAAAATGAAAATGAAAGCTTGCCCCCCCCAAAACCCCTCAGACTACTTTTGTCGAGTGCTGCAAGATTAGAAACTATGAAATCAGGGGAAATGATAAAATGTCATTCTATATAAAAATGGCCAGGGAGAGTGTTGTCTATAGCATTAGCAGAAAAATTAATGTCCAAAGTTAGATTAGAAAAAGGAATAATCAAAGAAGCTGAGCTAGAATAATTTTGGAACTCTTTTATTAGCTATGTTGTTTGTGAAAATACTGAATTCAAACTACCACCTGATAAAACATATTTTTAGAAAAGTGTGTTTTGAATGTTAGGAATTGTGACGAACCTGATGGGATTGGCTGTTGAAATGGAACCGTGGATAACCCAGGGGAGGAGCCGGTTGAAAGAGGAAAAATAACGGATTTTAACTGTCTGGTGTGTGTTTGAAGGGGAGTGTGACTTGTGATGTGTTTGGGAGAGGTTGGAGATTTGAAAAGCTCTATGGGAGAGAGAACTGAGAAACTGGGTGTACGAGAGATAGTGAATGAATTGAGAGAGAGAGAGAGAGAGAAGAATGGTGTGCTGTTTATAAACATTTAGATATAAAACACATTTAAAGCAACAGTGTTACAATAAATGTTTGAAGTTCTGTGTTCCTTAAAACTGTGTCACAGAGTCTTATTTTGAATCCTGGAATATGCACACTACCAATAATATCATCTTGATCTTAGTGCCAACAGTACCACTGTCAGGAACTGAATTTACACACACAAATAGTACAGTGTAGAAACACTATTTATTTGGAGTGTGATACATAATACAGGACTTCAGTGAGAGGACTAAAGGCAATTAGCAAATTCAAATGCATAAAATCCCAAGACGTTTCCCTCCCTCTGACAAGAGACCTTGAAGCGGTTAGAGCCTGGCAGTGCTTATCAGTGAATTCCTAGCTTTTGTTTATCTAACGGTCTCTGGTTCCCATACCTTTGTTACAAGCAAGCAGCTATCTTAAAACCTACTACATATCCCATTACTATAATATGGAGGGCATCCCGATAACCACAGTCTTGGAAAATATAAATCACTGCTGATCCTTACATCTGGGAGAAGGGCAGTTTTAGGGAAGGCAGCAAAGGGGGAGAGTCCTGAAAGGAAGAAGCCAAGGAAGGACAAGAGTGAGGAAGGGACTGCGGTCTCAGAGAGGGAGAACTGAGACAGACCTGTTTGTCCCGGCCCTGGCTTGATTCAGAGATCTCCCTGGCTGTTCAGACCCGAACACAAAGAGGTGTCAGGCTGGGCAGGCCTTGAGTGTGAGGCTTGGGTGCGCCTTTCACACTCGATGCTGACGGGCAGTGCATTTTTCCATGCATTATAGCAATGTTCTCTCACAATCCATTGATCAGTACTTTGAAGAAGTTTTATTCCTATAATTAACAGTAATATAGATTTAAATTAATTATTTAAGATGAGAGGGTAGGAGTGAGAGAAGGTGAAAAGGTCATTGGCTATTAGGCTTTCTTTCATCTGTAAGGAAGTTTTATAAAGGAAAAACATTACATTTTTTTAAAGAAGAAGCAAAAGGACAAAGATATGGGTGGAAAGATTTCAGCTGTGCTTGGTTTCTCTTCTGTTATGGACTTTCTCTTGGTACCTAAGGCTGATTAGTGTCCCCGTGGATGTCTCCAAAACCTTGCTTGAAAAAACTCAAAAACTATGCTTGAACTGGTTTCTTTGTTTATATCCCTAGCCTTCCAACATATCTGCCAGTGCCAGCATGGCAGTCATATCATGTCACTTTGTTGCATTCCCATTGGGGGTGACACAATCACATAAACAGAACTAGCCACATGAATCTTCAAATATGCTGCTTGTGGATGGAAGACAGTATTCAAGTACCTAAATCTGCTTCCTATTCTCTCTGTTCTTTGGCTACAAGTGCCCAGCAGGGTCAGAGAGTTTGCTGAGCCGTCAGCCTGTACCAGGGAGCAACAAGGAGCAGGAGCAGAGTCAAGTCTGCATCAGTATAGGGAAAGTCACAAGGGCATTGGTGTTTGAAGGAGCAGCCAAAGTGATCCACCAATAACCCAGCCAAGGTCAGATAAACAGAGAAGCGCCCCATCACTTTGTAATGCAAAACAGGGAGCAGGTCAATGAGAGGTCTGGGAAATGTGCCAAGGGTCAGAAAAGACAAGATAGCCTGATAATATGCAGGAATGCTATGAGCAGGGTTCACAGCAGGCAAAGACAGACATTGAATCCAGCAACTAGGTTGTTAGGGCCATATGTTTACATACAGCTTTGGGAAGAGTCAGCTTCTGCTGATTCAAGACTTTCAGAAGTCTTAAGCTTATTTCACAGCTAAGTTCTTTCATGCTGCCTCTTCTAATTCTGTCTTTCCCAGAGCTTTGGGGGCATCTCTGGCTCTGAGTCAGAATCAGCTCCCTTGTGGGAAAATAGATTCTCTTGCGGGGTTCTGGGTTGACCCCCAAAGGTTCTACAGGAGGGTTCTCAGTCTGAGCCTTCAGTTCCTTCTCTAATCCTTCTTGATGCAACTTGTCATCCTGGTTCTCATATAAAAAGGAGGAACACGAGTGGGATTCCTCCAGCTAAGACCTGACACTATATGGGGAGATATCACTAGTTGGAAGATGTGATGAATCCTTTCTCTGGGCTGGTCCTCCAATTCTGAACCCTTGGGCTTCTTTCATTCCCCTTGCCTCTTTTCCTCTCAAGATCCCTCTCTGGATCAGGTACACAGACCTCAAGGTGATCCCTATGTGGATGAGTGGAGGTGTTTTCATAGAATCATAGAATCACAGAGCTGGAAGAGACTACTAGGGTCATTGAGTTCAACCCCTGCCATGCAGGAAGACCCAATCAATGCATTCGTAACAGATAGCTATCCACCTTCTGTTTAAAACCCCCCAAAGAAAGAGACCCCACCACATTCTGAGGCATCACATTCCACTGTTGAACTGCTCTTACTGTTAGGAAGTTCTTCCTATTGTTTAGATTGAATCTCTTTTCCTGAAGTTTGAAGACATTACTCTCTCTGTGTCTTAGTCTCTGGAGCACTGGGAAAAAAGTTTGCTCCATCTTCCACCTTTCAAATATTTAGGCATAGCTATCATGTCACTTCTTAACTTTCTCTTCTTGAGGTAAACATACCCAGCTCCCTAAGCCACTCCTCATAGGGCATTTTTTCCAGGCCTTTTACCATTTTGGTTGCCCTCCTTTGGCCACATTCTGACCACAATATCCTTCTTGAATGGGAGTGCCCAGAATTGGACACAGTATTCCAGGTGGGGACTGAGCAAAGCAAAATAAGAGGAGTAGTATTTTTTCCTTGATCTAGACACTATACAATTGATGCCACCTACAATTGCATTGACATTTTTAGCTGCTGCATCACACTGCTGACTCATGCTTAGCTTGTGAGCTACTAAAACTCTTAAGTCCTTTAACCTGTACTATGGTCAAGCCTCTTACATCATTTTTTTCCTACTCTTACATTTCTCTCTGTTGAAATTCATTTTTGTTAGTTTTGGCTCAGCTCTTTAATCTGTTAAGATTATTTTGAATTCTGATCTTGTCCTCTGGGTTGTTATCTACCAATCCTAATTTGGTGTCATTTCCAGATTTGATAAGAATTCCTTCTATTCTCCCATCCGTGTCATTGATAAAAATGTTGACTAACACTGGGCTCAAGACACAACCCTGTGGCACCCTACTGATCACTTGCAGTGGATGCTATGTGGTAAGCATGACCAGATACTCTATTAAAACTTAAAAGGCATGGCCAGACACGGGTCATTTCCGCACTACAGTGTTATAGTGCTCTTATTCCACTTTCAACATCCTGTGGAATTCTGGAGTTTGTAATTTACTGAGGCCAAAGATGCCCCTCCCAAACCCCAGGATTCCATAGGATGTTGAAAGTGGAATAAGAGCCCTATAACAGTGTAGTGTGGAAATGGCCACAGTTGTAAAAAAGAACAAACAAGGGGAAGTTTATTAACATACAGTTAGATCTTACATTAATGCATGAACTATTTAATCATTCACAGCTCCTCCAAACCCTATTCAGTTCTTCCCCCTGGCTGACTGCCCTATCTCTATTTACAGCTTTTTCCTATCTCTGTGCCATCTTTCCCATATCTCTCTGGAATCTTTTTCCTATCTGTCTGCTATCAGAGACAAGCTTCAGTTTTGTATCCTTTCTCCCCCATCATAAGAAGCTTGAGTGAAGGAAGGGGCTGCCAAGAGCAACTGGCATGAACCACCTGGACTTGCTTCCAAGCCTTTCTGGAGAACTTTTTGAAGGGGCTTGAGCTTTCATTCCCACAGTCAGGAATTTTAGGACATCAGGCTAAAGGGTACACTGAAGTCAGAGCCAACAAGAACCTAAAGAGAGGCAGTAGATTAAATGTTTGAAATAGTTTATAATGCAACTGTGTTCATGTCTGCTTAGAATTAAGTTCCATAAGCAGGACTTCTTCATTGAGCAGATACAGATAAAATCTCACACATTTATGCTACAATCAGGCAATCAGTCAACTAATAAAGGCATCTTTTTTTTAAAAAAAATCAATACCTATTTATCATACATCTCTGTGCTGTTGCATTTGCTGGCCAAAGCAGTAGCACATTTACTTCTCCCAGCAGTGTGTTTGTCTGTTTAAATTTTTTTCCCAAAAGTAAAATAAATTTGTGTTTAAAATAAAAGCTAAAAATTCAGTGAGAGAACTAACTCATCTCTGGCTCATCAAGGCCTTTGTTATATTGTTAGTGCATAGTGTTAAAGAACGGGCAACCAAGGAAGAAATTGAGGAGTGAAAAAGTAAATGCAGATATTAATTTCTCTGTAATCTAGTACCATACACAGGGCTTGCTTATATCATCAGCATTCCAAGGTTGTTGCATCTGTGCTAGAAACTGAATAAATACAGCCTGGTTTTCTTTGGATTGATCTTGAAATGAACTTATTTTTTCCCTTCTCAAATCAGGAACATATTGGTTATTTTTCTTAGCCATTATTGTTGGCTATATTTGTTGTTGTTATTATATTTATTTATATTAGACTTTTATTGTTGTTATATTTGTTTATATCAGACTTTTCCCTCAGTTTGGGACTTAAAGGTGAAACAAATGCAGCTGAAATATGGCATCATAAAAAGTTAAAGGTATAATTAAATTCTCAATAAATTTAAAGCCAAATACCCAGAAAGCACAATATCTTCCCTGATATTGGAAGTTAAGCAGGTTCCGCCCTGGTTAATACCTCAGTGGGGGACCACCAAGAAATACCAGATGCTATATGTCATTTTTCAGAGGAAGGCAATGACAGACTACCTCTGATTATTCCTTGTCTAAGAAAACTCTCTGAAATTCATGGGGTCACCATAAGTCAACAGGTGACTTGAAGGCACATACAAATGTGGAAAAAGAGAAGAGTCTCCCCTGATCTCAAAATGAAGGCAGGCTCATATGGAAGAACACAGTTTTTGAATTAATCTGGAGCTGAGCTGTATAAGACTTTATTGATCACAACCAACACTTCAGTGGAGGTATTGCAGCCAGGGAGTTGTGTGCTCCCTGTAGGTTTTCCCAGTTGAGAATCCTGTGTATATGAGTATGGGTATGTTAAAAGCTTTATTTCTCCTTAGGAACTCTTTGAAGTTTGTTTTTCATCTAGATACTACAACACTTTTACTTCCCAGCAAGTGGAGATCATGGTGACTGCAATGACAGCAATGGAGAGCAGATTTGAGACACCAAGATGATAAAGGAAGAAAACTCTTTCCTCAGCTGTGTGCATCATTGCTACCCCCATGATCCCTGCTGAACAATAAGCAAACAAAAAGGTGGATAGGGGCTTTGTGGAATGGGGAGGAGGTGGAATAGACTGGTCAGGATTGTGTAGGAAACAAGCTAGGAACTTTTGTCTGACTTGGAATTCAGTTTGAGCTGGAGAAAGATTCCCAAAAGTGTGTTCAAAAACCTTATTTCTCCTTAAGAACTTTTAAAAGTTTGTTTCTGAGCCAGGCTTTGCAGAGTTTTCCTGCTAAATAGGGTTGTTACCCCAAAGTTGTTGTCTTGTGGTAGAGACGCAAATCCTTGCTTGTCTTTTTCTTGTCCTTTGAAAAAGAGTGAACCCTTTTTTTGGCAGTCTTGATGAGAGTTTTTGTATTTCTGAGCACTATTTTTGTGTAAATTGCACAATTTGCATAGAACTACAATAGCTACTGCCTTGGTGCACGGCCTTCTAAAAATGAGAAGCATTGGATGGGTTGTTTGTTTCATTTCCACCAATCAAGATGCCCTTGTGTTTGCTGTGGGTGTACTTTGCTACAGTCAATAAAGATGCTAGTTTTGCAGAGGTTTCACACAGAGCACACAAACAAGCAAAATTCAATGGAAAAAAGTGCTTGTTTTCTTGTTCTTCCACTGGAGGTAAGAAACTTTGTTAAAGTTCATGACCTCTCAACAGACTGCCTCACAGTGTCAAGACTAGTGATGTATAAATCAAACAGAATCAGTTGGAGTCCTTTCACACTGCATCATTATACTACTATGATTCCACTTTAACTACCATGTCTGCATCCTATGGAATTCTGGGATTTGTAGTTTGGTCAGGCTCAAGAACCCTCTGGCTGAGAATTCATAGAATCATAGAGTTGGAAGAGACCCCAGGGACCATCGAGTCCAACCCCCTGCTATGCAGGAACACCCATCAAAGCATTCCCAACTGATGACCATCCAGCCTCTGCTTAAAAATTTCCAAAAGAAGGAAACTCCACCACACTCCAAGGCAGCACATTCCTGAGGTTCAAGTAGAATCTCCTTTCCTGCAGCTTGAAACCATTACTCTTTGTCCTAGTCTCTGGAGCACCAGAAAACAAACCCACTCCCTCCTCAACATGACATCCCTTCAAATATTTAAACATGGCAATCATGTCCCTTCTTACCCTTCTCTTCTGCAGACTAAACATACCCAGCTTCCTAAGCTGTTCTTCATAGGGCATGGCTTCCAGACCCTTCACCATTTTGGTCACCCTCTGCTGGACGTGTTCCAGCTTGTTGATATCCTTCTTGAATTGAGGTGCCCAGAACTGGACACAGTATTCCAAATAAGGTCTAACCAATGCAGAATAGAGTGGTATCATTAACTCCTTCAATCTGGACACCATACTCCTATTGATGCAAACAAGAATCGTGTTGGCTTTCTTGGCTGCCTCATCACACTGCTGACTCATGTTCAGCTTGTGATCTAGCAAGACTTCTAGATCCCTTTCACACATAATTCTAAACATCCATCCCTAAACCGAAGCTCCCAGGATTCCATAAGATGGCAGTTCAAGTGGAATCCTACCTCTGTAACTGCAAAATGTGAAAGGGGCCTGGGTCAACAGTTCTCTGCTCTGTCATCCATAGAGCACTGTTTCCAAACTCCCCCCACCCCCGCAGTTAGTGTGCCTACAAGGCACACTAACACAAAGCCACTAATATGCATTTGTATATCCAATAATGTGCTGCCGCTGCTTCTTCTTCTTCTCGTTCTCCTTCTATTTGCATCACTTTCATTATCATCATCCATCCATCACTTTCAAAACTAATACAACGGCTGGCATTGGGTTGGTGAACTACGATGGCCTCCCAATTCACTCTTTTAGCTCACTGTAAAGGTTGGAATTCTGTCCCAACCACCATGACCAAAATCACCCCCCAACCCCCTTGTATGCACTGCAGCCAGCCCACACACATGATCATCTCTGTGTTGTTGGAGAGTGGGAGGATCAATAAGAATGTATCCAGCTATTTTCCTGTAGCTGAGTGTGCTACTAAGACATAGGCCATTTCTGCACTACACTGTTATAGTGCTATTTACATCCTATGCAGTTCTGAGGCTTGTAGTTTATTGAGGCCAAAGAGCTTCCTGGCTGAGAATTCTAAATGCTCCTCCCTAAACTGCAAAGCCCAGGATTCCATAGGAAGTTGAAAGTGGAATAATAGCACTATAACAGTGTAGTGAGGAAATGGCCATAATCTCCAGGGATATTGTGAGGACCCTCAGAAGTTCCTGTGGATGTCTGTTGCAGCACAGGCAGCTAGTGGACACATCCTCACAGATCTTCATACCCTCCAACAACATGGGAGTGGCTGTGTTAAGGGGTTGTGCTGCTTACAAGGTTAGTAGAGGGGGGTTAGCATGGGGACATGTAGCTACAGAGAGGTAGCCAACGTGATAGGTGTATGTATTCCAATGAAAGATCTCAGACAATATTTTCCATAGTCCTATATTTAGACAAGGCAGTCCTGCTGACCCTTTAAAACAGAGAAAATCCAGTGCCAGCAGCTTTAGCTGGCATCCCTATCAAGACAGCCTCTGGAAATGACAAATTTAGCAAGATTTCTTCACACCTTTATCCTGCGATAGTAATCTCTATTTCTTGAACAAAGAATGACGTTGTATTTGTCAGCCACATGTCCTTCCTGATTGGAAAGCTTGTTTCATTTGTGAGTGAGCTTTACTTTAAAATTATGAACTTTCACTAGAGATAACAATGTGGCTAGTTGTTCTTTGTTCATATATTTTTCAATGGAAGACCATTGCCATAAACTGATAATATTGCAAGGAGTTATTGATGTCCATACCTCTGGCTTCGATATCTGGTGAGGAGAAAACAGAGTGGAGGAATCTGTGATACAATAGGATGTTATTCTGACTTAAAACTGTACTTGTGGTCTCTCTACTAAATGTTGTGTCACCTTACTGCAAGTTAAGTGCAAGTGTTCTGGGGTCTAATCTGGAAAATCTAAAAGAGCTTGTTGTCTTTTAATGACACTCTAAATGACCACAGCCACTTCATGGTAAGGCCAACCCTGGGTCATCATTCATTCACATCATAACACAACAGTTCCATTAACACTCCCCTGACCTCTTATACTCTAAATGCAGAAACATGATTAGAAGTGACACATTCATTGAAGCTGAATCCAAAGTTCTATTCAGTCCAACCATATTTCTGTAATCAGTTATGAGAAATCATTCATTAAAACCCTGTGGGAGAAGAGTGTGCAACCAAAGCCCCATGCAAATTATTTTACTGTTGTCTGAACATGGAGCGACTGGCCTGGGATGATAGCAAATATGCCCTGCTGATTTCTTAAGGGATTTATGGGTAATCCTTGCTGAACAATGAGATGGCACTGAAAGCTATGTATACAAAATAAACTGCATATACTGCAGAAATTGAGATTTCTTCATAGAGGGGAGGAAGGAAACAAGGTTGAATCATTGTCTCTGGGTACTGTAAATTCCACATTAAATTATTCTATTTCTGGTTTTCAGGCACATAGATATTGTCACTTATGTGGCCAAAATGGCACCCCCTCCAAAAATAGAACCACATCAACCATGCTTATATTAATGAGATTTTAGTACAGCTTGCCTGACATGGGTAGACTATTAGAAATGATGCTTAGTATTTTATTTCTGGTTTGCATTAATAAGTGGCAAAACCTATGACACTAAACAAGATTGCTGCTTGGGTTAAAATGAGATGATGACTCTAAAGAAGGAAAACTTTGTTATATTATACATTTTAGTTCTACTATTACATTATTACTTTTATGATGTCTATTGCAATGAAATCAAGAACACAGTTGACAAAATGTTATGCTACAACAGTCTTTAAGGGGAAAAAAGATGGCCATGACTTCCCCTTCTTCTCCTTCTTTCTCCTTCTTCTCCTCCATTTTATACATTACATTTTACTATACCCTATTATACACTTCTATTCCTTTTTGTGTTTTTTGAACTCCAGAAACTGACAATGTCAACAAATTCCTTTCAGGGAGGAAGTAGGTCAATATTTGCTCTGGTTGGAAATTTCATTTGTTGACTAAATGGCCAAGTTGAGTCTTTACAGGTTTCTGTTTTGTCTGCCTCTGTTCTGCAAAACAATTCAGGGGCACAATGAATTGTCACCTGTTTCCAGCTCCTGTCTTTCTATTCAGCTAACTGCCTTAGATATTATATACCAGACTACTAAGTGGCATAAAGCAATGCCAAAGTTGCTTGGGATTCAGTAATTGTCAGTGTAACAAATGGGACTGTTGCTGCAAATGCAAGGGTGATCAGTTGGATGTGTCTTTGTCCCTTTTTGATTCTGCATTTGTTATACTTCTAGCTGCTCAAGTGTTTCTTAACATGAAGCATTTTAATTAATTGTCATCCCAATACAAAACACATTTATTTGGAAGAAAGTGCCATTGATTTCAGCTGATGTTACTTCTGAGCAAATGTGCTTTGAATTGAATCCAGCACAATAATGAAAACTAGGCCCAAGCACAAAATTCTAAAAATCTTGCTGTGATGTGGAACCAATCTATAAAGTGGCAAGAAAAGAAAATGTGTGACTTCCCATTTGTACACTAAGAACCTCTGTATACAATGTCTGGGGAAAGCACAGGGGTGATTCTGTTTTTCACTTTTCCACCTGTTCAGTGAACATGGTTTGGAGACAAGATCAAAACTTCAGAGCTGAACCTCCCATTGGGCAGAGTGAAGTTCTGGTCTTAGGCATCAATTGGGGAAGTTATGAAAGGCTAGCAAATAGTTATCCAATAATAACAGTAACAGCAATAGTACCTTTTTTTTAACTGCCGGGGTGGGTTGAGGAATGGGGTACTTCTGGAATTTTCTGTCTCAGATACCAAACTATAGATCCCATGATTCCGCAGGATCGAACCAAGGCAGTTAAAGTGTATCAAACTAGTATAAATACATGGTGTGGCTAAATATACCAATGCAGCTTCTGGAGGTGCTAAAATGCAGGGAAATTTCTCTTTTTCTGGCTCAGTCTCTTTGGGTTAATTCTGGGAATTTTTTCTAAGTGAAAAACTGGGGCATAAAAGTGACTGGATAAATCAGCTACTTTGTCTAACTCTCTCTCTAGTCTGCACTCCTTTGAAATGTGGTTAGTCTGGAAAAGTCTGCATTGCATCATTTCATACCACTGAATTCAAACAGCAATAAATGCATTCACTGTTTTTGGTGTCCTAGTTCCATACCAGTACCTCTGGCTTCTTTTTGGGAGAAGGAAAAATTAGGCTGTCTGGAAGAGAACTTGCCAAAGCTGATTTTTTTTTTAAAAAAAAATCTTCCTTTGTCACATATTTGGCAGTATTTCTATAAGACGCCTCAATTTCCTAAAGTCCAAATATGGAACATTAAATGAGAGTAACACCTGTAATGAAGGACACTGGAAATGTTAAAAGGCTGAGAGACAGAGAGAGACAGAGAGAGAGACAGAGACAGACAGACGGACAAAGACTGCATTTCTCTGGAATGGATTGCTTTTTAGTATTTTTAGGTACTCCAGTGTCTGGAGGTACATACGTATGCATTGTAACAATACAAAGAATAAGAACATAAGCTAAAATACCTATGAGTCCTGAGCTTTATTTTTCTATCCCCATCAGATAGCAAAGATCTTTATCTTTGCTATCTGATGGGGATAAAAAAATAAAGCTCAGGACTCATAGGAATGCAGTTCTTGTAATTCAACAATATGAGATGTTCTTAAGAGGCATGAAACTACTTAGTTTATCCATGATCATCCAATATTCATCAAAAATTTTATTCCAAATAAGCTGGCATTAGTTGTGACTAAAAGAGATAAGCAGACATTGCACACATATTCAGGCTCCTAAATGTATGTATATGTTTATTTTATTTTTATTCTTTAAAAAAGCTGCAGTTTTAACAGGTTGTGATTTGATATGGAAAAATGATAAGGGGGTGTAAAGCTTGATTGCCACCTGCTGTTCCCATGTTGCAAATCCCAAATATCAAGAGCACCATGGAGAAAGAAGCCATGTTTGGAAGAAAAGTGAGAATAGGAAAACATTGGATGGAGAAAAGTTTGGCTATCCCTTCCTTCTACTTTTTCTTTACTTAAAGCAAAAAGCCTCTGTCACGAATTACCTGCCAATCTAGCTCACTAATTTGTACATGGAAGCAAACAGGAAAATACTTAATGTTGCAGCCATATTAAGTAATATACCTCTAGTATGTTACAGACAAGAAGTCAACTGTTACTTTTAGAAAGTATATCATGTATTAACTGAGCACGTAATTCTTCATTATTTTCATTCTCAAAGGGAGCAATGAAAAATCATAGCAATTTTCTTCTGATGACAAGAAAATATTTGCAAACTAGACAGTTTTTTAAAGACTGTTTGCAGTTCTAGACTTATTCTGTGTGAAAATGGTACATGGCATTTTGTGGAGAAGATAGTATTTTCTGTTCAAGAAATAGCTGTTTTCTGTGTAAAAATACCATGGGTGAATTTTGCATAGAATAAATCCAAAAATGTAAAGATTTTTGTCTGTCCAGGATTCTTCCCATCAGGTTTCCGAACATTCAGATAACACACTTTTCAATAATCTTTGAATACTTTCAAATATTCTTTCCATCTCTAGTATTAAGGACAACGGAATGGACCATGCAAGTTTTCTTCATGCTGGAGTGCTTCAATGAAAAAACACACAAAAGAAACAAACAAACAAGAAAACCAGGAAGATCAACTGGTGGCTTACGGATCTCTTGTCAGGAGGGAAGTGATTCCACTCTTGGTTTTAGACTGAACTCTGAAGGAGTTATATAGGGCACTGAACCTCTTTTGGAGATGGAGGTGAATACCTTGGATAACATATTTACAGTGAGAACTAAAACCAAGAGTGGATTCACTGTGCCACTTACAAGGAAACTACCAACCACCACTAAGCAGAGCTTGGAAAATAATCTTTAAAAGAGTGATTTATTCCCATTACTTGTCACAACAATTAAAAAGCAACTCACAGTTACTAATTACAATGTATGAAAAGTTAGTTGGTGCATCCATTATTACTTCTATTGCTTCTATTAGTTAAAAACACCTATACTCTAGCATTGACCAAAAAAAAAAAAATGGCATAAAACTAGCAACAATTCTTGTCAAAATGCCTTTACAAATGCTCTTTACCTAGGAAAAGTAATTGGAAAACATTGCCATAACAAAATAGAACTTTTCCCATCCTTGTTGCTTTTAAAATATAACTTTACTGCATCCTTGTTTCCAAGAAAAGTAACTTGTTACAGGTAACTATTTTACTAGTAATGCATTAATTCCAAGCTCTGGAAATAGGGATGTGCAGCTCCACGTTTTTCTGGTTCATGTCACCTTTGTGTCTGCTCACCCATTAGTCTATTCTGTCCTATTCCTGCATGATAATTTCAATATCTTTGGCCATTTCCACACGGCCATTTCAACCTGCCACAGCAACAGGTGATCACAGTTCCAAGAGCCATCTTTTCGCATGATGTCATGGGCAACCCGTCACTATCCTGCTGCCAACTGCCCCTAACCTGCCCATATTGCCTGCATGCGACCGTCCCATTACCTGATGGTATGTGGTTCCTTGATCACACCAACTTCCACCGTCAATCTGGCAGCCTGATGCATGTATGCATGGATGGGTCCAATACCACCCAATAGGAAAAAAAGGCCCTGGAAAAATCTGACCAATCAGGTGCCATGGGGTGGGAAAAAAGGTGGGGAGAAAGCATCGCTATGGATGCTATAATGCGGAAGGAGCAGTGGTGTTAGTGCTGCTACTCCTCCACTTCCAAGGGACACGTGAGGAAGGGAGTACTGGAAAATCGCTCCTGTCCCAGGACTGGTGATGCTGGGATATCCACGGATCGTCCCAGCAATGAGGTGAGGTGCGGAAATGGCCTTTGTCAATATATATTCAAATATATTTTTTCAAGCATAATATGTTTCTGAAATGTTTGAGATAGCTTTTTAAAAATCTAATATATATGACATAAATAGTGGCATAAACTTTGCAATAAAGTTGCTCAGTTGCCATGGAAAGGAAAGTAGGAATATGCAGGAAGAAGGGTTGATTTGTATCAACAAGCCAGTTTGAGCAGTTTTTATCTCCATCAGAATCATGTCTTGTGTAAAACTAATGGGACTTCATTGCCCTTTCAAGCTACTTCAGAACATTTTCCATAACAACAGGACTGGCTCCTAATAATATCAGACCATGTATATTTCTATTCTCAGCATCAGATATCATGAAAGCTGCAGCTAAGCTCTGACAAATGAGGAAGCCCTAAAGGGAATGGCAGATCATGTAGTTATTTGTGCTAATGAAAATATCTTGGCTGTCTACATTGTAAGAACTGCTTCAATACCACTGGTTACAAGACTGCAGAAGTCAGTTCATTACTCATTTCTAATTCTTACTCAGGTAGATTTGAATTAGAGTTCTCAGATGTTGCATTCTTCAAGCATCCCTTATGCTGCCAAATTTTCTCCGCTTAGGTATTAACCAAAACAATACTTCAGCTGGGGCATAAAGGTCCTACTGTGTTCAAGGTTTTGCTGAAAATGCATGAAAGTGTAAATTGCATATAGTATGTGGTAGCATCAGTTACATCCCTTAGTTTGTGCTAAACTGATTGACTTCAACCATGAGTTGTGAGCCCATATTGATTCACCTTATTTTTTAAAACAATCTCCTAAATGTAAGGCTGGACAAACTCATCTATTTTGTTTCCCATTTGTTTTTGCATTTTTAAAATCATAAGCCTATTCTGTTTTCTTTCTATATTAATCTGATGCTTCCCCCCATCAAAATATGTATTTATAGGCATTTTCCACTCAAAATATGTCATTATCACTAAAATATCAAATACATATTTAATTGGGTGCATATTAGAACATTCGTAAAAGTGTGAAAACTAGTATGTATGTATGTAACTTTACATTATTCAAGAGGGATGAATCTGTCCATTTCTTAAAATCTGAGCATGGGAACAGTCTGGGAGAAGTCTGATCAAAACTCACGAACTGTTTTTAACTAAAAGCTTAAACTGCATCATGAGAAGAGAACAGTGTACTTGCGTTTATGTTCCTTCTCCCCACTGTCCTTAGAAAACCATTTCTGGGTACAGAAATAATCATAAGAAGAATGTTTTCTGATTTTTAGTAAGTAGACTAATAAAGCACAGCTTACTTAAAATAGTGAAAGTGAATTTCTTGACAGAACCAGAGATTAGCATATTATTTTATGAATGCTCCTCTTTATCCTAAAATGGTTATGTTTATGAGGTTAAGAAAGGGTTTAGCTGGTGGGGGACAAAATGAGGGCATTGCCCTCCAAATGAGAATCCCCCAATGAAATTTCCTCGATTCCCCAATTTCTAGCATTGCAGAGTGAGACTCTGAAAACTGTTCTTACCTGGAACCCTTATATCTTCTGTGTTTGCCGTCCCTTGGTACCTTGTCTGACTCTTTGCTTTGGATGTCTAAACTCTAGGTTAAATGTTCAAGAGAAGTTTTAAGTTACTTGCAGTGCTAAAATTTGGAGGAATGAAGGAAAATTCTGTTGGGAGGGGAAGGGAATTCTTATTGGGGGGACAATACCCTCACTTTGTACCCACCGATATCTTTACCTCTGAGTTATAACAGTCTTGCCCTGAAGTGAGAAGGCTATCAAATAATGTACCTCATTAGTCTGAAAGAAGAGGTATATTTTTTTTAAAAAAATTATTCAAGTAAGTTGGTTTTACACATTGCTGGATATATTGAATATAATTCTTACAGTCTAGATCCCAAGTCAAATTCACTTAAGGAAATTAATAAAATAAACATTCCCCAAGTCCTCCTGCCCTAGCAGACTCTTATGCTTTCCCAAAAGCCTCTCTGTAAAGTTGGTGTGTCCTCCTGAACAATGTGAGATTTGATGCATTTTAGTTTTACAGTTGGTGGTAGAAGGGATCATGGACAAATGGGGAGGGAGAGAAAGAGATGCACTGACAGACAAACAGATTGGACACCTCCAGATTGGGGAAAAAAAATCTCTGAAGGTCCCTGGTCTTGTTCATGCACAAACTGATTTTGTTTTGGCGACTCATATGATGTTTTCCTCACCCTGTAGTATTTAGTGGGAGCTCATGGCATTACTGAAGATTTTCGTTCTGCCTCCATAGGTGAGTTTAAGGTCATTTCCACCCTAGACTGTTATAGCGCTATTATTCCACTTTCAACATCCTATGGAATCCTGGGGTTTGCCGTTTAGGGAGGGGCCAGCTGGATTCCATGGGATGTTGAAAGTGGAATAATAGCATTATAACAGTCTAGGGTGGAAATGGCCTAAATTACTTCAGTACTTTCTGCATTGAAACATATCTGTACTTGCCTATGTGCTTTTACTGTTTCTGAAGCAGTGAAAATGAGTGTTGTCAAGTAAACAAAGCTATTGTTTCAAGGACACAAATTCAACAGAGATCATGTGGGGGAAAGAGGAAACTTAGCACCATAACAAAGTGATCTTCATGGTTAAGTAATATTGCTAAGACACTTTTTCTGTATCTGCTGAGTAAAATAAAAAGTGGAAATTGGAAATTGGTGAAAATCATTTTATAAGCTTTTGCATGAGAGTGTATGTGATGTAATTTGTGGGAAGAGGAAGGAAGGAAGGAAGGAAGGAAGGAAGGAAGGAAGGAAGGAAGGAAACTGTTACCGTGGCCCAGTCCTACCCGGTGATAGCATTCAATATCATTTTTATATCAAAACCATTTGGCCTTCCTCTGCCACCCCGCTCCATGTGTTTGCGAGGCCTCTGGACAAGCACGTAAACAGGCGTGGCCGGTAATTGCTGGACATTCCATTCTCCACCTAGGCAGGCAAAACAGAGCCAATCCGTTGTTTCAGGGACCTCTCCTGCAAACACCTTTTTGTTTAAGCACGACACTAACAAAGGCACCTGGCTCTGAGCCGATAGTTGTACAAAGCCAAACTAAGCACCTTGCATTTGCATACTGGCTACACTATTGTTGATTCAGCACTAAGTCGATCATGTTAAACTTGACCTTTTCCAAAGCTCTGTCCTGCTCCAAACTTGCATTGTTCTCACTGAGTAAGGCATGGCCCACAGTCACAATTCACCCTATAAAAAGCCCCCTATTCCGAGACCACCTCGGATCGCTCCGGACTTCCATCCCGCCTTGCTGCCGCTTTGTCTGGCGAGCTCCCCTCAGCGAACCATGCTGAGCTTTCTTCCCCTGCACCCCAACAAGCTCAATCTTCAAACTTCTTCAGGACTACGAGAAAGGTGTCATATCACCCATTTGCCCCGGAAATCCCTATTTCCAATTCTTCCATTAGCTGTGTGATTGTGGTGTTTTTACTGTTTGTTTGTCTTTCAATAAAACATCATTTTTGCTATTTTTAAAACTGTCTGACTGCTTAAACTGACCTGACCCCGTAGATGCTGGGTTGCAAGATCCTGCTACGTTACTCTGCCTCTCGCTAGCTTTAGTGAGTGCTCCGGCTAATTTTCTCCCAAAATTGTGTTGTGTTTTGGTTATTTGGGCACCCCTCCCAGGACCCCCAGAGAACAGGGTAACAAAACCTCTGATATTTCAAGAAACAGACTGTATGCAAACTCATAAATATGCAGGTACAAAAATAATTGGAAAGACTTGACATTTCCTGAGATTTTTTTCTCCCATGTGGAGGCACCCAGAGAGAGATTCACAGAAGAAAAAATTTCCATTCCTTCTTCTACACAGAGGGCCCGTACACCACATGTTGCCTTGCTTAAGTTGGTTGTTCCTTTCTCTTCCAAGGAAGACTTTTTATAGATCCCTATAGTAAGGTGGAAGTAAGAGGAAACAGTCCTTCCATGAACTTCTTTAAGTGAACCAGTCTTACAATTGAAAGCAATGAGAGTGACTACTCCCTCTAATGTTTTGTACAACCCATGAAAAGGAGCAGAACACTGCAATTGTGTTTAGTAATTTTTTGTGTGTATAACCAGTAGTTTACAGCATCTTTGGATGTTTTGCTCAGGTCAATGGCATCTCTTGATATCTTTATACAACAGCCCCTTTCTGAAACTGTAGGGATGCTTCACAAATGGCCCACCATATATCCACATACCATAAGGAAAGAAGTGTTGTTGTAGAGTGCCTTCAAGTCATTTCTGACTTCTGGTGACACTAAAGCAAACTTATCATGGGGTTTTATTGGCACAGTTTGTTCAGAAGCAGTTTGCCATTGCCTTTCCCTGAGGCTGAGAGAGTATGACTTGCCCAAGATCACTCAGAGGGTTTCCATGACCAAGCAGGGGTTCAAATCCTGGGCTCCAGAGGCATACTCCAACACTCAGATCACTATACCACACTGGCTCACAGTTTAGAATACAACCTTACAAATTTCACAAAGAATCTATGCACAGTATCTCTGAATCATAATAGCAGTATCCTGTAGAATATGTCTATGCTGTGAATTATCTTGTGAGCTAAGTGGAACTAAATGCCCACTTCCTGCTATATTGAGGTGTATGTGTGTGTGTGTGAGAGAAAATGTAACATACTTGGATGCAGAGGCTTGAGGATAAGAAAAAACCCATCTGCTTAGGCAGTATCACCTAAATATAGCACAGTCAGTGTGCAGTTCTTTGGACTGGAGCTTGGGAGACTGAGGGTCATATTCCCACTGAACCATGGAAACCACTGAGTGACCTTGGGCTAGGCATTTCTTTTTTAGCTGGAGCTACCTCAGAGACAGTGGCGCCAATTTTTGCTTACTTCATTCTTGCATGCAAAATAAACATATTCAGACACTTCCTGAGATTACAAAATTTGTTGCAAGTTTTTCTATGATTTTTTTCATACATCGATACTGTTTTGTTAAAAATAGTTTCAAAAAAAGTTGGCTTTTTGCATGCCCCCCGTTTTTGTGCAACACATTTTGTTTTGTTCCCTTTTTTGTGCAAACAAACCTTCCTAGATTACAAAAAAAAAAAATCCTACAGAGGCTTGCCAGCTTGCCTTCTTGATATATTGGCATACCCTTTCTTGTCCCAAAAAGGGAAAATATGTAGTACTCATAAGTCATGAGGATAAAGAGGAAAAGAGGAGGAAGAAAGCCTTGTATGTCACTCTGAGTTCATTGGAGAAAAAGCAGGATATAAATGTAACCAATATATAAATAGACTCATTTTCCTTTGTTATTCTTCTTAGTATGAACAGTTCCATATATAGACAAGTGCATTTGAAATCTTCTTTTTTTCCTCCTTACTGGCTTTCATTGTTATTCTAGTGTAAATAGACAACAGAGATGTTTTTGAAAGGCTATGTTGGCATTTCCCTGAAGATAACATTTCCCTTATGCTTGATTACACAAACTGAACTATGAACAAATTCCAATAAATAGAAACTGGCACAAAGGAGAACCTCATTTTCATCCTATTGCTGTTCTCAAGTAGGCCTGGCAATGTCTTTCATTGTTAACAAAAATTAAATTCTGTACTGAGTAGAATTGAGAGCCAGTGTGGTATAGTCATCTGAGTACTGGACTATGACTCTGGAGATGAGGATTCGATTTACCGTTTAGCCACGGAAACTGATTGAGTGACCTTGGTTGCATCACATATTCTCAGACCCAGAAAACACAGTGATAGGTTCACCTTTTGCACATAATAACAATAACAACAACTAAGTAGAATCAGCATGATGTGGTAGACCAGGGTACAAATCCCCACTTGGCCATGGAGACCCACTGGGTGACATTGGACAAGTTACACTGTCTCAGCCTCAGAGGAAAGCAAAGATTTTCCTTTGAACAAATCTTGCCAAGAAAACTCTGTAATAGGTTTGTTTTGGAGTTGTTATAAGCTGGAAAAAAACATGAAGACATACAATAACAAAGACTAAATGGAATGCATAACATGAAGTAGGAAAAATTTCCCTTCCTATTGACAATGGAACCACTAATGGGCTGAATCTAGACAAAAAGACACAAGTGCAATAGGCTGTTGGAGCAATTTGTCATTATTCTAAACAGCTGGGAAGTCTATTTTTCAAAATTAAGTGATAATATTCAGGAAAATAAAAGGTACAAGCAATTTATTTCTGTCTTGTTTTGTAAGCATTGCTTCAGCAAAAGGAGGAAAAGGAAGAGGTTCGAATAATATCAGAGAGATTTGGAATACTTTGGTGCAGCTGTCAAAATACTGGTGTCGTTTCTCATTTTTGGCCTGTCATACATCTCACTGGGTAACTGCTCACAAGACTGGAAGGAACAATTTGTCCCCATACAGTGGCAACTAAGTTCAGCTACTACCCAACCCTGCCTTACATTATTCATGATGCAATGTGATAGATATACTATTGTTTTTCTACCTAGGAAGTTGAGGAATGTATCCCTAGTTTCCTATAAAGCCTGGGTGAGTGGCTGTCTTCTCTGCCTAAACTAAATCATAAGTTGGCAGAGGATAAATGGTTGGAGGACTGTGAATTACTTTGTACTCTGAAAAGTGCTACAGAAATTATGATTGTAGCTTTGTTTAATGCCTCAAAGGAAAAATAAAAGATCAGTCAAAGAGCATTAAAAGCAAGAATAATTCAATTGATCACCCTCTTGCTTCTTCTTGTCTGGTCTTTAGACTGAGCCCACCTTCTCTCATTCTCTATCCTGTTAGGGATAATAAGATAATATAGTAGCACTGAGTATGTGCCAAGTGCCATATTTCTGCAACTATGGAAGCTATTTTTATTTTATGTGCCTTAGCATATGTAGTGGTGGTGGGAGCAAAAGGTGGAAGAGCTTTTCTGTGCAAGTGTGAACATTTTAGTGCTTTCGTAAAAAATCCAGCAGTATTATCACATAGTCAAAACTTTATGAATTCTTGCAACTCATTTTGGTTTTTCCTCTTGATGAAGAGTCAGGACATGGAACTACTGGTTGCTTAGAGTCCCATGTGATATCAGTGTTGCTTGTGTTAATTACCAGTTAGAAGGAAGGACATGAAAGATTTGGTGCGTATTTTCACAACCAGATGATCAGAGCTGGACTGGGCTGATTGAGAAGAAGGTTTTATAGAATTAGTTTGTTGGAGGAGGAAAGCTGGAATGCCTAGACTCAGCTTAGTGCCATCTTTCTCACTGCACTGATCAGTGGCATTAGGACACTGTCCCATCTCACCAAATGGATTTTGAGTACTCTGCTTATTATTGCATATTGAGAAGAGTTCACCTGAGCATGTACAGATATCTTTTTTCATCAAAGGGAATGAGTGTAGAGTTGTGTGTGTGTTTAGAAAAAGGGCATAGGGGTCAGATTGTCCTCAGCATAAGCATGCCACTTTTGTTTTGTGGAAAAGAACACTCATTGATCTGTTCAGAGATGATTTGTAGCTGATCTATACAGTAAGTTGGCAGGCTGACTCACCCAGTCCACTTTGCAAAATAACACCAGTCATCTTTATCTGTCTCTTAATTCCAAATGATGTTGTAGTATTGAACATGTGTTACTCCAAAATGTGGGTGAAACAGGGGTCCACCCATGATGCCAGTACTTCCATGCAAAGATGGGGAATTATTAGCTCAAATTAGGAGGCCTGCGAGAGGGGAGTAATCTAACGAGATCTTTCACACCAATGCTTATCAGTACTTCTGAAGGGAAGAACCAGCCAGAGATCCAAAAGTAAGTTTTATTGGGATAATTGCAATCACATGCACAAGATCCAAACAATCATGCAAACACACAAGGCTGACTGAAGGAGAAGGGAGGAAAGTATTAGACAGCCTGGTAACACATGCACTAGAACTCACATTTCAAGCATGCACATTGTGTGCCTTATCCCTTCCACGCAGAAGTACACAAAAGTAAACTATAATCACCCACAGCTCTATTACTATTTTTTTCCTGTCTATGTATGTGTACACATATGTACCTGTACTTCTCTGTACGTATTTGTCTGTTCCTTACAGCCATACTACAATTTTTTTGTGGCCAGAGATAGATTTGAGTATCATTCTAGCTTATTTTTATTTTGAGACAGAAAATTTTCACAGGAGCAGCTGTTGAATCTGCTGTCTTGAAGATGAGGAATGCACCCTGAATTTTATTGCTCCTCTTTCAGTAGCTCCTAGTTGAGTGGCATTTCATGGTGCTGGATCCTAGTTTGGCACTGGCAGAGCTCCCATTCAGCCTGGAGCAATTGTGAGAGGAGAGATGTTAAAATCAAGAACTGATTTGCCCCAAGGCAGCAGATCCACCAGGTGCTCCTGAAGTATGGGATGCAGACTGTTCTATAAACATATATTGAAACAGGGAGCCTTTTCGCACCTTACCTTTTCATGGAGGTGGGGGTGACGCTTGCGCGAGAAGCCTTCGGAGGAAGGCTTTCGCATCCCTGCTGCTTGGGCTTTGCAGCAGCTTCCTGATCGCATGAGTGCCCCGCCCGCACCCCGCCCCTTCCTACTGCAGCGCAGCCTGGGGGATGCAGACTAGCGCTGAGGCAGGAAGCGTGACTGGCGCGGCTCAGGAGGCTGCACATGGCAGGTAAGTGCGCTCCACGTCCCTGAGTGTTGTGCGACCACGTGGCATTTTCAGCTTGAAGCTGAAAATAAAAAATGTGTGCGCGGTTCGCGTCATGCTCTTGAGTGTCATGTAAATGTGAATGCATCATGCAGACCACTCCTCACATTTACGCAACCTTCAAGGGGCCCTTTAGCTTACGAAACGCCATGCGAAAAGGTCTAGAGTCTATGAACACAATGAGTAAAGAAAACTATGTGACCAGAGTCTTGTTGGTGTCGTGTGTATGTATTAGTTATACTTATGTGATTACACTTTTTTGGCTGTTGTACAATGGACACATTTAGTTCATGGCTGCAAAAGCAGAATTCTCCAAGGGTAACCACTCCACATGGCTCTAAATTCTATTGTTAGTCACAGCTAGAGTACAGCCATTGAATCAGTTGGACTTAGCTTATCATTCAGAAATTGACTAAATGGGTCTAATTTAGGATTAACCAACAGGATTCCAGCATTGCACATTCTTGGGTAGTCCATAGTACTTAGTCAGTGCTTTCAATTCACCACTTTATTAACAGGGACTGCAAAAACATCCATTGTGCATTTCCCATTGCACAATGAGACAATAAGTAGGCATGCTGTCACATACACAGTCTGTTGCCCAATGTCAGTATTCAGCAGAAAGATGTTGTGAGTGTAGATTTGCACTGTAAAAGCACAATGTAGGATCTTGGCCTGTCTTTGCAGTGTGATCGGGCAAGGTATTGGTACATGGATGTTTACTGCTACCACTTCACTAAGTTTCAGGGTTTTTTATTTCTTAAAATATATGTATCCTGTCTTATATTCAAGGATCTCAGAGTGGAGTACAGTAAAATCATTTCAAACAATTTAAATTATAAAGAACTAAAAAGTAAATTACAGTCAAAAACATATCAGACATATAACATAAAACAATTTAAAACCAATTAAAATAGTTGAAACCATACATATGTATATTGGATAAAAAGCTTTAGACCGCCAAAGCTTTAATAAACAATCATGTTTTAACTTCATGCTCAAACGAAGCTCATGTTGGTGCCAGTCAGATTCCACAACTGGGTTATCATTGAAGATAAACAATTGTCTCCTGTCTTCTCAGAATGCATTGCTCCTATGTGTGGGAGACATAGGCATGCCTTCAGTTGACCTCAGGCCTCCAGCAGAAATACTTAAGAAGAGGCACTCCCTTTACCTTATTCCTCAGCCAGGCCTATATAGGGAGAGGGTCTCAAGTCAAGCTCTCAAGTCAGTTAGGACTCTAAACTTCATGGCAAACACCTTGAATTTAAATGGGAATCACACTGGTAGCTTTACAGCTCGTATCTGGAGAATTTTGTGTGCTGTATGCCAAAAAAAGTCCAAGCTCTAATCTTAGGGTTCTGCTTCATGCTTTCAAGAATCTGTTCAGATTATGCACTAGTAGTAACACAATGCACTGAAACATATCTGAATACATTGAATAAATATCTAACTATCTGCCTTTCTTTTGTTTCTTTTCATCCATTTTTTCGGTGGATCTGATAGAGACAGATCCTTGCTTCAGCACCAGCCATCTGTGTCACATACACTGTAACCTAATTAAATGTAATTGTATCTTGGGTCCTGATTTGATTTAATTCATCTCCAGAGTTATTTGTATAGCTGAAGCACACTTCCTATTTCATTCAATTAAACTTAATTAAGAAGGTACCATTATGCCAGAGTTTTCCTATTTCACATCTTAAAAAAACAAAAACAAAACTCTAGATAAGGCACAAAACACTCGCTTTAAATATTTAAAGACTGTTATTGTTAAGCTCTGCTGAATAGCAGGGGAATTTATGGTTCACAAATTATTTTCATTTCCCTTTTGCAAAAATATAAATGTTCCAGATGGTTTAAGACACTGAAATTGGGTATCTGGGGGTGTTTTTCTCCAAAGACTAAAGAAGCAGCATCAGAAGCAATATGGGGAAAATGCTGTAGCCTGGTAACACAGTACAAGCTTTGTATGAAATAGCCTTAAATTCAGTCCCTGGTATTAAATATTTTCTTGTAGCAGAATCAATAAAAACTGATTGGGACCTTTAAGAATTATTCTGAGCCAGAAACAGCAGAGATGGACCAGTGGTTTTGCATTGACTAAGCTGCTTCAGAGGATGCTTGATAAATATGCATAATAAACATACAGAGGAAACACAACATCTGGATTAGATTAACATGGCCTCTGCGAATGGTGTTAATTGTTCAGAGACTGGAGACTTTTTTGAGACTTTTTGAGTTCCCAGGTGAACTGATTCAATCCCTGTGGTGATCCTTATTAATTGAAACAATAGATAAGCATAACCTCCAACTGTCCTAGTGTGACAGGAACAGTCCTGATTAATCATCTCTTGTCTTCTTAAAATATACCTCAGTTTCTGCTTCCCCCCTCACCTTCCCCCTTTGTCCTCAGCTACCTTCAGTTGCTGCAGACTGAGCTCAGAGTGCAAAAGTAGTCTCTGATCAATTAACTTGGAGGGGGTGGAGGAGGGGCAGAAGCTTGTTCTTCCCAGGAGGCTCTGGAAAGAGCAAGCTGCTGTAGCCTCTTTGAGCTAGTGTATTCTTCCTCATGAATAACTTTTGCTGTCTTGAGTTCACTCTAACATTACCTGGCCACATGAGTCCCAGTTTTCATTTGTGAAATGTTGTAGGATATAGATTAGGGGGCAGGCATAGACCAAAATGAGGGGTTATTGCTAGAGTGGGAACTTTGTCTGAAAACTCCCCCTCTCAGGGTTCTCCAGATGGCAACATCCTCTTCTATATCATACCATCCTCTGGTGGGTTCCCACCCTTTGCAGAGTTTTTCTTCTTTATTTGAAAGTTTGAAAAGCAGGGAATGCTGATTTCTCCACAAAACAACCATGAGCAAATTTTGCGCAGAATAAGTCCCAAACTGTAAAGATTCTTATCAGTGCAGGATTCTCCTCATTACAGTTTCTCCATCCTTATTGAATTTTACCAGGTAGTTATGCATAAAAACAAGCAGACAGTGAAATGAACTTGAAAAATATACCTGCTTCCTTTCTCTTTAGTAAAAATTCCTCTATTACGTACATGGCTTGCTACATGCAGGCAACAACAGCATTTAAAGAGTCCCCGTCACACCCCAAGAATCAATAGTGTAATGGAGGCCACCCAGAGGGTTTATAGAGCCCAGGACACATATTTTGGGACCTTGCTTTCAACCAAGACCCATGCATTTGGGACAAAATGTTAGGCCTGAGGGGCAGGAGACAATGGCATGGTACACACAGGGGCTAAGAAACATATCTTGGCTTTGTGGGGGTCCAGGCCATTGCCCTTCTTACCCTTTCTAGTGGTCTTTTGTGCAACAAAGGTGGACACTCTGGAGTACGTTGCAAAACACAAGTCATTATCTCAATGTGGATGAATAGGGGAAGGTAATTGAAATGCATTACTGTAGTACTTAATAGTGCCTTGATGAGCCATATGTAGATTCCAGCCATAACTAAAATGTGTTAATAGCATTCCAGATTAAAGGACTGTTTAGAGGCAAGCAGACTGAAAGGATTATCTTCCAGCGCTGAAAACAGCTAACTGTAGCTGCAGTGCTGTGCTTAGAAATGGAAACTGTGGGTGTTAAAGAATGAAAAAAGGAAAAAGAAAAGAGAGATAAGAATAAAATATCTTAAATTTATTCTAGGATATATTTAGGTTTTTCCTGACTGCAGAGGAATAATTCCACCAACACAAACACCCCAGGATTCAATTACCATCTTTTTAGCACAACGCTGGCCACTGCGTGGATGCATAACAAATGTCCCTCAAGTGCTACAGATCACTGCAGCATCAAATCTTTATGTAGAGTGCACCTAGTACTGTGCCCAACAACAGTGTTTTCCACCATCTTAGCCATGCAAAATGTGATACTGTCCAAAAATTCAGAAACATTTGTTGCTGGCATGGGTCTTTAAGTTGACTTCAACTTATGGTGATCCTATCACAGAGTTTCCTTGGAAAGGTTTATTCAAAAAGAGGTTTTCTATTACCTTCCTTTTAGGCTAAGAGAGTGTGTCTGGCCCAGTGGGTTTTCATGGCTGAGTAGGATTTGAACCTTGGTCTCTCAGAGTCCTACCTGAACATTCAAATCCTACACTGATGGTGGCATTGCATTTAGAAGGCAGATAAAGGACAAGCTATTCTGATGAACAAACTGGACTACATAGAAGAAGCTGAAGCACAATTCCTCAGCTTCTCATTTTATCGGCTTCTACTGCAAACCTCATCGAGGAATAAGAATAATAAAAAAAAGGGAACTATATAATGTCATGAAGGAATTCCATACAGATGTGCAGTGCTAAATCTGTACAAAAAACACTTCAGGAGCATTTCAGGAGCTGCTGAAATACACACCTACCAGGTATCCATGGTTTCAAGGCATCAGTAGTAACTCAGTTGAGGTACCTGGATATATTGACAACTCTTGAAATCTGTGCCATCAGTACTGCAAGTTACATGTAGGATTCCATGATCTCTTGAATAAACTGAGTCCAGTAAACCGACCCTTTCCCACCACTCATGAAGGTTAGGCTGGTAAACTGAGTTTATAAAGCTAGCTCTATGCATCTATAATCCCAAAATGACATTTTCTTCTCCTCTTTCCTCAAAACTAGTCACAGTAAAACTATTCTCACACTTTCATTCTAGATGCATATTTTAATGCATCTAGAAATACAAGGAATGGTCAGCCCAGGGGCTCTGGACAGAGCTGGCAAAAATATTTAGTGCATTCAATGATAAGCCATGGATGGAGAATAAGCTGCAAATCTTAATGGAAGGCACAATGATAGGCAAAGGTAGAAACATGAGCTGGCTGTAGGAATGCGGTGGTGGTGGTGGTGGGGTTGAAGGAGGAACAACAACTTTAGGGCATGAGGTAGATGGATGAAAAGAGGCCACAAACCTAATGGCACTATTAGCAGCCTGGTGCTCTTAGGAGATCAAGAAGAAACTGCATAATATTTGTCTTTGTCTGGAAGATGATGAGATATTTACTTTTTCAGTGAGAGCACTTGGTGAGAATGGTTTTATGCAATACAATTATGCAGTAGCAGAGTTTCCAGAAACTCCAACAGCTGTGATAGTCAATTGTGTGAGATATGACCTTTTTCATTGCTCTTTTTCATCAGTCAGTTCTTTTGAAGTCTTTTTTAAAGTCACAGAGTGCTTCTGTGCTTGCCCTCCATGTGTGAGTGCGTGTAGTTTGCTTCACAAAGAGAAAATAAAATTTTTGCACATAGATATTTTTGTGCAAATTGTAGAAACCTTGACAAAAAGCAAAGTGCCTCTTCTCTCTGTTGAAAGTGAGAGCTTTTGGGGGAAGCAGGCAATTTCTCAACCAGCTGTCTGAACAGGTCAAAATACTCTCTCTCAATGAGAATGAAAAGCCATTGCATTTTTTTTTTAACATTACTGCTTTGGATGTATTCTTGTCTCCAGCCAGTTTACAGCAGTGAGATTGATCAGGGAAGTGAAATGGTGGAAAGGGCTAACTAAGCCCTCCTCTAGCACTACTGTTCCTGTCACAACTGGAGTTCTTTACTCCTGCTTCCAATTTTTTTTAAAAAAATAATAAAAAAATGGGACTTCCGGTCTCGATGGCGTTGTGAGCGGCGGCGACAGCGACAAGCGCTCGTTGTCCCCGTCATCCCAAGTGGGTATCCCGGGAAAATCCACCCGGGAAAGAGCCCCCCGGTAAAGGGGGACCAGAGGTACTCGGCGGGGATCCAGTTTCCTTTACGGGCTGGAGGTGACAACCTCGGAGCTCGAAAGTGAGGGTCGAAGAGTTCCCGCCCGCCTGGGCATCTGCCTTTCAGGCAGCCCAATAACGCCAGAGACTTTTAACTTTTAAAGAATATCAAACAGCTTTTCAAGAAGAGCAGTCATCACCGGTATCTCAACTTACTTCTCGACGGGAGAGCTTGTCCTATACGTTTGATTGTGGTGAGTGGGGAAAACTTTTTCGGGCTGAGAGACGAAGGTAAGAAGACAGCTGCGAACAAAGGTAGAGACGCTGGCAGAGACGCTGACAGTGCAGTCTCTCAGTCCACAGTAAACCTGTATAGTTGAAAAGACTGGTGGAGATCAAAGGAGGAAAGGGTGTAATTTGGCTTTGCAGACAGAATAAAAGAAGAGGAATAAGTGAACCAAATAAGCTAAATGAACGGGACTAGAGTTGGGGTGGACGGAATTTGCAGTAAGAAAGAACTGTAATGGCGGCGGTTTGAGGACAGCGGGGACTGCAGAAATTCAGTTGAGCTCGCGGCAACACTGGAGCTCGCTGAGTTGAAACGCCTAAATAAGTTGAATACACTGGGTGATAAAAGATCGTGATTTCGTTAAGACTGTGACCCCACCAAGAAGAACAGATTGAGAAAGTGGTGAGAGAAATCGGCATTGAAGGAGAGGAAAGTGGGGAATTTCGGCGGCTGAGATGGAGAGAGATGGTGGGGATTTACAACGGAAGAGACGGTGAGAGACAGAGCGAGAGATAGCCAGGGGAGAGCCACGCAGCAGTAAAGAGAAAAGGAGTGGGGGAAGTGCAGCGAACGTGACGGAGAGAGACTGAGTGGAGTTTCAATGAAAGAGAGGAAAAGAGACAGAGGGGAATTATAGAGGCGACGGTGGAGTGAATCGACGGAGAAGGATTGTGGCTAAGTCAGGAAAAGACTGTGGAGAAACACTGTAGCAGCGTTGGAGAGAGCAAGTGGGGAGCTACAATTAATAGCGACTGACAGAGACAAAGCAAGAATCAGAGAAAGTTTACCGAAAGCTTGAAAGCTTGAGCTCGCGATCAAGACGCTTGAGCTCGCTGGAAGATTTTTAGGTGGTAAAGTGTAAGATCATAGACAGTTGGTTATTGGGAGATCTAAGCAGTTTTTACAAGTTTTTACAAGTGGGAACTGGGCACTCCCTGGAAGGTTGATATTTGCTATTGTGTATGGTAATAATTCACAATAAGATAGTCTAATATTGACATTGGTACATACATATAAGAAACAGAATCTGAATTGCAATAATATATAATATACAAAAGCTAAGCAGACACAAATATAGGGAGGGGGTTAATTAATTAATCATAAAAAGAATTGTAAGACTGAGAATTATTTAATTTTCTTCTTTTCTTTTGGGAGAGAGAGAGTAAAAACTGCTTTTAAAGGG
This sequence comes from Ctenosaura bakeri, assembly GCA_948474755.1. Classification (NCBI taxonomy): domain Eukaryota; kingdom Metazoa; phylum Chordata; class Lepidosauria; order Squamata; family Iguanidae; genus Ctenosaura; species Ctenosaura bakeri. The sequence goes on along the minus strand of CAOLHI010004095.1, from coordinate 44,971 downwards.
GAGGGATTGAAGAGGCGGTTAATAATTTCAATTGCTGGGATTGACCTTGGGACTCTATTAGGGAAGTACATAAGAAAAGAACTGTGATAAGAATGTCTGTAAATTAACTCTTGAAGTGCCAATTAAGGAAAAAAGAAAAGGAACAACAGTGCCATCTGGTGGATGAAGAAAACATTTATTGAACATTACTTGTAAACAATTAAAAAAAAAAGAGAGGGAGAGAGAGAGAGGGACAATGGCCTCAGGAGTTAGAAAAGGAACTAGGACACAAACACAGACGCAATTACAATTGATAGACACATCCAGAAGGGCATCAATGGATGTGGGAAATCCTTTAGCAGAAGTACTAAATGAAATAAAAAGTTTAAAAAAAGAAATGAGGAAGGAGATGAAGGAAACGGGAAGAAATGAAAGCAGACTTCAGGAAAGAACTTGATGGTCTAGCAAAGAAGATGGACAGCATGACTAAAGATATGAAGAAAATGAAAGATGATATTAGAGAGATTCAGGAAAAGACAGATAAACTGGAAAAAGAAAAAGTAACCCTGTCAGAAAACCAAAGACAAGAAGAAGTGAAGGTGAATCAACAGGAAATGAGATATCGCGAAAAGTGTATTAAGATGAGAGGCATAGAGGAATCACCTGGGGAATGTTTAGATGAAAAAATCATTACGGCACTGGCAAGTTTCACAGGCATGAAAGAGGAGGATTTGGAGCGGGAAATTGATCGAGTATTCAGAGCAAACTCAAAGATTGCAAGAGAGAAAACCTGCCGAGAGATGTCGTTGTCTGTTTTGTCAGAACCCGGGTTAAGAGAAGATTCTTCAGATAAACTATGAAAAACAACTTGTGATGGAAGGAAGAATCATAAAAATATATAAGGACATTCCTTTTGAAATTTTGAAGAAGAGACAGGAATATAGATTCATGACACAACTTTTACAAAAACATGGAATTCAGTACAAATGGGAAAGATTGGAGGGGTTGTCCTATTCATATAAACAAAGAAGATACAAAATTACAAATGTAATAAGAGCAAGAGAATTTACGAAAAATTAAGAAAAGACTGGAGAATCCAAAAGATCGAGATGAGATCAGAAGACAAAGGGAGGCACAAAGTAGTCAGGAAGAAAGAGTAGAGATTGGGGAAGATGAACAAATTTCAGGAAGTAAGGAGAAGGGGAGAAAAGAGGAAACAAGGAGCTACTCAAATTCAGATATAGAACAAGAGGAAGAAATAGACCAACAGAGAGCGGAGTTAGAAATAGAAGACTTATACGTAGAGAAGGAAGACATCTAAGAGGAAAGCAAAACAGGAATTAGACAGAAGAAGATGACTATAAAAATTTTATCATGGAACATAAAAGGACTGAACTCTAATTATAAAAGAAGGCAGGTCTTTCACTATGTAGAAAAAAGCAATACAGATGTGATATGCCTGCAAGAAACAAAAATTAAAGAGGAGACGAAAAATATTTGAGAAACCCAAAACTAGGCAAATGTTATGCGTCTACGTCCCCCAAGAAGAAGAAGGGAGTAGCTCTATATATCAGACAAAAATATCCCTCAGAATTGAAATTCAAAGATAACAAAGGTCATTTTGTAGGCGTAGAAGTGCAATTACCTGAACAGAAGCTGTTACTGATAGGGATTTATGCCCTGACAGAAGAAAAAAGTAAATTCTATGAAAAATTACATCGAGAGATCTTGAACTATTCGGAAGAAACCAATCAAGAGAACTATTTAATGCTGGGGGATATGAATGGAGTGATGGATTCAAAAAGAGACAGATCAATAAATGTATCAAATGGAAAACAGGGGAAGCTCCCTCAATCCTTTTTCGAATTAATGAAGATGATGACATTACAGGATGTGTGGAGAGGGATCCATAAGGATTCACCTGGATATACCTTCTTTTCAGATACGCATAAGTCCATGTCACGAATTGACATGTTTTTGATATCAAAAAATCTCCAACAAATAGTGAAAGACATGGAGATCCTCCCAAGAATTCTTTCAGATCATAATCCCATTCAACTGGAACTAGAATCGGTACAGAGGAAAGCGAGATGGAGATTGAATGACACCATTTTTCAAAACGATGAATGTTTGAAGAAAATAAAAGAGACAATAAAGTATTACTTTGAAGAAAATATGACAGATGATTTGAAGATGAAAACAATATGGGATGCCAGTAAAGCGGTTTTAAGAGGGCACCTTATCAAATTAGGTTCAGAATTTTAAAAAAAAAGACGGGAAAAACATCAAGAACTGTTAGACAAAATAAAATTACAAGAAATAAAGTTGAGAGAAAATCCTTCAGATAAAGAAATACAGATAGCTTTAAAAATATTCAAGAACAAGCGAAAGCTGGAAACCAATATGAAATAAACAGAAAGCTGACATGGCTGAAGCAAAGACATTTTGAATATGCGGATAAGCCAGGTAGGTGGCTGGCCTGTAAGTTAAGGAAAGAGAGAGAAAGAAGATTAGTACTAGAGATAGACAATGGAAGCAAAATAACTACGAATCAAGAGGAAATAAAGAAAATTTTCTATAATTATTATAAAAACCTGTATAAAGTGAAAGAATATGGCCAGTCACAAAAGAAGATAGAAGAATTTTGAAAAACCAAAAAATGATACAAATAAAGGAAGATTTAAGGCAGATGCTGAATAGAAAGATCACGAGGCAAGAGATAAAAGAAGCAATTCAAAAATTGAACACATCTAAAGCGTCGGGGCCGGATGGCATAACTGCAATATATTATAAGAGACTTCAAGAATATATTCTTGCTCCATTGGAGAAGCTGTTTAATGATATCAGGGAAAATGGTATTCCAGATTCGTGGAGGGAGGCATACATTACTCTGATCCCGAAAGAAGAAAAAGACTTAAGGCAGCCAGGAAATTACCGGCCCATTTCGCTTCTCAACATCGATTACAAGATTTTCACAACTGTATTAGCAGAAAGGATGAAGTTAATTCTACAAGAAGTAATACATAAAGATCAAAATGGTTTCCTTCCAGAAAGACAAATTAAAAAAAATATTAGAACAGCCCTGAATATAATTGAATACTACGAGAGAAATAACGAGAAGAAATTGGCTTTAATTTTCATTGACGCGGAGAAAGCTTTTGACAACATAAGTTGGGATTTCATGATGAAAGTATTAGAAAAGATGGATTTTGGGGACTTTTTTCTAAATTGGATTAAAGAAATTTACAAAGACCAAAGTGCGGCTTTAATTATCAATGGGGACAAAACTAAAAATTTTAAGATAGAAAAAGGAACGAGACAAGGATGCCCCCTCTCTCCGCTCTATTTATATCAACATTAGAGGTGCTTTTAATTGCAATTAGAAATAACCCAGGCATAAAAGGCTGTAAGATTAAAAAGTGCGAATATAAATTGAGAGCCTATGCCGATGACATGATGATAATTCTGGAAGAACCAAGTAAATGTATAGAAATTTTAATGCAGACCATGGAACAGTACGGTGAAGTTGCGGGATTAAAAATTAATAAAGATAAGACAAAAATTATAACTAAGAATGTAAGAAAGGAGGAGGAAGAAAAGCTAGCACAGAAGACTGGTTTTAAAGTAGAAAGTAGAGTTAAATATCTTGGAATTTGGATCTCCAAGAAAAACAACGAACTTTTTGAAAATAACTATAAAAAAGTGTGGAAGGAAATAAAAAACTCATTGGAAAGTTGGAGATCTTTGAGGCTATCGTTACTGGGTCGTATATCAGCAGTCAAAATGAACATTTTGCCCCGATTAAATTTCTTATTTCAAAATGTACCCATTATAATCAATGTTAAACCCTTCAGAGACTGGCAAAAAGAATTATCTAAGTTTATATGGGACAATAAAAAACCCAGAATTAAGTGGAAGTTACTAACAGAGAAAAAAGAAAAGGGAGGTTTAGGAGTACCTGATTTAAAAATTTATTATTATGCTGCTGAACTTACATGGATTAAAGAATGGATTGTGCTACAAGATGAAGATCTGTTGAATCTAGAAGGTGCCGGCAAAAGAATGGGCTGGCACGCATATATGGGGTACGGAAAGCAAAAAATAGATAAAGAATTTGAAAATCATTACTTAAGAAAAGCTCTCCTGGCGATATGGCTACATTTCAAGAAAAGATACTACGTTAAAAAACCCTCTTGGCTCTCTCCGCATGAGGCCTTGTACGGAAGGTGGAAGGAGTCACAAGATAGCTGGATACGATATGAAAACATCTTGAAAGTGGAACAAAATCGAGACTATAAGCTGAAATCAAAAGAAGAGATAGAACAAGATGGATTTAGATGTCACTGGTTTTTGTACAGGCAGCTGAAAGAAAGATTTACAATGGATAAAAACTCAGAAGGTATAGAAATAGACAGGAAGAGAGACGCTTTTGCCAAAATTATATTCGAATCTCCAAAACAAATGATTTCAAAGCTTTACAAATTAATGTTAGAGAGAGAATTAGAAACAGAGCAAATCAAAGAGGTCATGGTGAAATGGTCTCAAAATATTGGATATGAAATTCAACTCGAGCAGTGGGAAAAAAGTTGGTTAAAAACAAATAAATTCACAGTAGCTCAAAAATTGAAGGAAAATTACATCAAAATGTTCTATCGATGGCACCTGGATCCGGTAAAATTGAGTAAGATTTACAAATTGAAAGAAAATAATTGTTGGAAATGTGATAAAGAAAACGGAACCTTTTTTCACCTTTGGTGGACTTGCGATAGGGCTAAGAGCTACTGGAAAGACATTCATAATAAAATGACTAAAATTTTACAAATCAATATACCATTAACATCAGAACTGTTTTTGTTGAATATGACGCATAAAATAGAGAGAGAGGATGAAAGAAAACATTGGAGAGTTATCTTATATATGATAACTGCAGCGAGGCTTATATATGCGCAAAAATGGAAAAGCAAAATTATACCCCAAATGGGAGAATGGCTGGCAAAGGTAATAGAGATGAAAGAAATGGATATGTTATCGGGGATAATTCAGGGTAAAATGCAGAGCCGAAAACGTAGAAAGATGGCGTAAAGTAGAAGAATATGTTAAATTAGAAAAATTTAAGAAGGAATCTTAAAGGATATGCTAAATAACAATAATAATAGTAGTAAAAGCATCAAAGAATATTAAAGAGAATGGGTAAGGTTGTAATGGACATGGACAATAAGAGATGAAATACAAATGTATTATTGTGAATAAGTACAGTTGTAGTGACGATTAACAGGTCTTATGGAACGAGATAAAATAGGAAAGTGTACGTGATAAACAAACAGGTAATATTGACTGTGGGAAACCCCAGAAAGGGGGAACGTAAGTAGAGAAACATGGTACAGATCGAAAGATAAGAGATAAGGTGATGCTGAGGAAGTAAATTATGCAGGAAAGATTACTTAGAAACTATCATAACCATGGATTATCACTCGAAATGTGAGAATGAATGAAAAGGACTTGAGAGAAATAATATATGTAAGGAAAGAATTTAAGATATATAAGCAATATGCAGAATAAGAATGGAAGATAAAACGAGTGAGGTAAAGTGGTTATGAAAACAATATGCAATGAAACTGTTTTTTTTTGTTTTTTGTTTTGTTTTGTCTGTTTGTTTGTTTGTCCTGTTTTTGTATGTTTTTAATGTTGTTGTAAATTTTAATAAAGAATATAATTAAAAAAAAAATAAAAAAATAAAAATAAATTCTGAATATAATCCAGTTATAGATACCCTGCATTTCATCTGTTTTGACCACAACATCTTTGCTTAGCTTTCATCCTCTACTATCCCCACAGCCTTCCTCTTCAGCCCCAGTTCTGTTTCACTCAGAGTTGTTTCCACTTGTGTGCATAAGATCAGCATAATACGAAATCTATCAAATGCTATGTTCAGTGAGCCAACAGCAAGCAGTAACAGAATAGCAGTAGCTCTTTCCACCCATAACATTGCAGCAAATCATAACTTCACATTGAATTTCATAAACATTTGTAATCCAGTTAGTGTCAAACTCCAGTGTTTCTAAGCCAGTTCATAAGCAAAAGGGCATCTAGTAAAAAAAGAGAAAGGAACAAAGAAGTGAAATTTGGAGATTCAAATTGGATTTTGTTGTTATAACTGACTGTTCTCCTTTCTAGTTATGTACTTATTTTATAGAGACCTATTTCTACTGAAAGATTGAAATATGTGACATCCAAAAACCTGATTTAACCCACTGGGGAACTGTCATTGCCTGAAAAAGTAACACAAAACCCATCCTGTAAAAGCAGTTTCTTCAAAGGAAGAATAAAATGCAGAAGGGGAAAGGGAGAACCTTTTAAATTTTAATTTTGAGCTAATAATATATCTCCCAGTGCAATTCCAGTTTCTATTTTTGACTGCTTTTCTGCACAGAAAGATTAATAACTTTGGGAATTGACTGAAAGGGGCATTTTGGATACATTTGTGTTATGTTTTGCTATGTTTGCAAACACTGCAGGGGAAAAAAGAAAAGAAAACTAGGGACCAGCCTAGCTGGTTTTACTTTCAAATGACCCTTATATCCTTGTTTGTGCATACCCCCATAGACAGAAAGCACCCATACTGTGAGGCCTTAATGGAATTAAGGTAGTAAACTCTGTACCAGTGGAAAATACTTGTGGAATTTAACCAAACAAACATCTTCATCTAAGTCACTAATCATTCATGTAGCTACAGTTATGGAGAAGTATTATTCATATACAGTACAAGCTATGATAGGTTGTCACTTTTAGGACTTAGTCACTGAGAGCATGTGGCTTTGTAACAACTTAACTGATGTTGTGAAATTACATGTGGGTGTTCCTTGTGTAACAGTGGAATGGGAGGACTGTATGCATGTGTGTGTGTGTGTGTGTGTGTGTGTCTTTCCTGATCCTGAGAATGATATAATTTCTGTGATAGTTTTACTTGCCAGTTCGTGGCAGTTTTTGTCAGTGCAAACATGTGTCCAGTCTTTCATTTTACCTGAAAGCAGTGTGTGCTTTTGTCAAATTACCTATACACATAGTTGGATTCAAATAAGGACTAAAATATTAAACAGAACTAAGTTGAATTAGTGTTAGAGATAAGGCACCAGATCGTCTCTGCTTTTGGAGGCTAAGCAGAGTCAGTCTCAGATAGCACTTGGATGGCAGAGCACTAGTGAATACCAGGTGCTGTAAGCTGTATTTCAGAGGAATGAACCAGCCAAACCATTTCTGAATGTTCCTTGCCTAAGGCCATTCCACACCAGACTTTTATAGTGCTGTTATTCCACTTTCAACATCCCATGGAATCCTGGGGTTTGCAGTTTAGGGAGAGGGCATTTAGAATTCTCAGCCAGAAAGCACTTTGGCCTCAGTAAACTACAAACCCCAGAATTCCAAAAGATGTTGAAAGTGGAATAAGAGCACTATAACAGTGTAGTGTGGAAGTGACCTGAGAAAACTGTGTGAAATTTATGAGATTGTTGTTAGCTGAAAGGCAACTTGCAGGCACATAAGGAATGTTAGACTCATTCAGACTCAGTCATATGTATTCTACAAATGGAATTGTTCCCCAGATATTTTGGTGTGCGTTAGTCCATGGAATTGGGGTTTTGATAGCATCTGCAATGAACTATTTGTTAGAATAGATTACATGAATCCTGCCACAGCTTTTTAAGCTTAAAAGCAAAAAACAAGAACAGAAAACCCTACTACTTCTGTCTGAGGTGTTCTTTCCAGCTTTGTTTATACTAAAAGGTAGATTCAAGGGGTGTGCTTTCAATTCAGCTAAATCCTGAACCAAATTCAAGTGATTTGAAGGTATTTGGGGTATGTCCAGTTTGTTTAAAGATGTCCCTGCATGGATAAGGCTTTTGGGGTTTAAAACTGGTAAAACGGTTTTTCGATGCATGCCATTGTCTATATTCTTCATTCCAGTTTTGGAAAGAGAGCCCAACTAAAGTCTGTACTTGGCTCTTTAAAGCCTTGCTGCAATTAACAGAAGTAATATTAGGTCTTCATAGTTTGCCCTTTGAAGCCATGAATACAAAGAAGAAAAGCAAATGATACAAGTTGATTTGTCATATTGTATAAGAATTTTAGGATTTATCTCCAAAAATTTACTACTTTAGGGTATAGCAACCATATGTGGAGAAAGGATTTGATTTCCCCATGGCCTCTTCATCATCATTAGAAAGTGTTTGTTTTACAGAGGAGGTCATTAAACACATTAAACAAATTAGAATCATAGATTCATAGAAATGTAGAGTTGGAAGAGACCACAGGGGCCATCCAGTCCAACCCCCTGCCATGCAGGAACACCCTCAAAGCACTCCCGACAGATGGCCATCAAGCCTCTGCTTAAAAACCTCAAACACATTAAAAATTAAAATTAAAAAATTAAACACATTTTACAAATGGTCTTTCACCAGGAGAACAACAGATGAGGAATGAGGTCATGTAATAAATCCCAACTGAAGATGTAAGTATTCTGCTGTAAGTGCAATTTTCCTGCCTCATGTGATAAAGCCCTATAATTCCATGATTCTATGGTTCCATAAAGATGGACTCCTAAGTGTATCCAAAATGAATCCCCCTAGAACTTCATTAGCTATTAAGATTTGCTTAGACATATACACACAAGTAATATGTTTGCAAAAATGGATACATTTGTCCCCAAACTTTCCATATAAGGAAAGCACAAGGAGAGAGAGGCAGGAAGGTGTACAGTTTGTGACTGATAAATTTACCTTTCAGAGTAGATGGTTTTATCCACCCCTAGTGCTTTGGAACAGAGATGTTGAGTATATTGAGGGACTGTTCCTTACTCTCTCTCCCAGTTAGAGGATTAACAGAGTTTTTCTGAAACTGGGAGCTGAAAAGGCATGTTCAAATTTTTCTGTCTTTGCCATTTATCCAAGTTTCCCTCCCCATCTTTCAAAAGATGTTAAGAGCCAATTAGCACAATGGCTCCACTTAGTCAAATTACACCCAAGTAAATCTGGCATAATCTCTCCCCATTCTTAAGTGACATTAACACATAGGTACCCAGAAAAGTAACATGAAAGCAATCACCAGTTAGCAGAAACTGGCAATGATGACTGAAAATGATTTCTAAATAATTTCCAGAGGAGTAATAAGAACTAATGACAGAACATTTTGAGATAAATGATAAGTAACATTGTGAGAAATAATGAGAAGTAATGTCAGACGCAAACCTCAGTGCCAAAAGTTGGCAGTGGCTTGAAATGGCTCAAAATATCTCTTTGCAGCATACCACAGATACATTTAGCACTCTCATTTAATCCTATTTTTTTTTGATAGAATTAACTGTTGTACAACATGGATCCAACAGCATCCCATCCACCCTTATGAGGGTTTCCCCATCCTTTTTCAGGTAGACAAAATGCTGCATTTTTTTATCTTCTCCACAAAAGCCCATAAGCAAGACTGTACAAGTTAGGAGCTGTAGGTGCATATGCCACTTTATACAATTTAGGCAGGTTGTGTAATTTGATACTTCAATGACCTCCCCTTTCCTTAGGTCATATAGCTAATATGATGTTTAAAATTTTCATTCCAATCTGACAGTATTTTGTGCTCTTGAATAAATGGCTTTTCAAGGTGAAGGGCAACCAGTCCATTCTCTCAGCCTTGGAATCAAGCCACAGCTAGAGAGAACCTGTCATATCACTTTTTAAAAAGGACTTGTATATTAAATTGAAACAACACTCAGGAGATTTCTGGTGCCATTTTCTATCTGACTAAAAGTAACACTTGATTTTTTTTTCCCAGAAAGGAAAAATGGATTATTTTGGATTTGTCAACAATCATTTTAAGGTCAATGACCAATAGCTTATATTGGAAACTAGAATATTTTTTTGTCTTTTTATTTTGAATAAAAAGAGAGATTCAAAGAAAAACAATAAAAATATACACAATAACACTATAAAAACATAAACTATAAGACTAAACTGCACAATAATACAATATTAAAAGAAAGAAAAAGAAAAAAAGTGAAAAAATAGTAAGACTAACAAATATTACACTACACTACAACGTAACTACACAGAACTAAAAATTGTTTCCCACCCCTGCTACCAACAACGAATAGTAATGCAGCAGTAACAACCAATCATTAGATCCTAAAATAAAATTGGAATTGGTACTTGTTGCCTATTATTTTTCACTGTAGATTTATATTTAGAAAATTAGTTAATAATTGATTATTCTAAATAGGTTGTTAATAACAATTCTCAATTGCTTATCAGCTATCATTTTTTAAAGAAAGAAACATAATTGTTACTTAGCAATCGTGTAGAGACAGGGGGTGATGGGGGTAATTTGCCCTGGGCAGCAATGTTTTTAGGGTGTCCCGGTCGATAACCTTGCTGCGCACCCCCTGGCCGTGCCCCCATGCACCACGACCATGCTCTCACGCACAGTGGCCACACCCCACGTGCCATAGCCCCCCTCTCACCCCCCTCCACACACACCAAGCTCCACCATTGTTACTTAGCAGTTTTAATCATTAATATCTATTTCTTATTCTACTTTATGTTGAAATTAATAATTCTTAAAATGAAGCAACAAACAAAGTAAAACCATTTTCTACTTTCCAATCATTCTTCCTGCAATAATAGAAATATCAAATTTAAAATTAAAACTTTAACAAAGAGAGGAAACAGAGAAGGGGAAAAACTGTCTTTACAATCATGAAATATTTTCAGTTCCTTCATAGGTTTCCTTCTACAACTTATACAGTAATCATAAATCAGTTTCATGAACCATAAATTGTAAACCTTTTTCCTAATCAAAAAGCTTCTTCCCTTAGTTCTTTCTATTTTTTTTGAGAACTGGTTCACATTTGAATATTCCTAAGACCCTTATCAAGGCAACCATGCATAGTCTATGTCTTTTATCTTTATATGTAGAAACTAGTTCTTCAAATTGAATCCAGCTGAAAGGAACATTTTTCCTGGGGAATCTGTACATAAGTAAATCCATCAATATATTATTATTCTCCTCTTCTCCAAGCAAAACTTCTTGTAAATCCACAGACCGGTTGTCATACGTTCTCCAAAATAAAATCAATTCAGAGTCAATTTCATCATTGTAGACTGGGTTGTGACATTGCTTGCGTTCTTCATTTTTCTAAAATCAGCTGTGCTGGCTCTCTCCCTGGCTTTCTAGATGTTTGTCTCAATTTGTGTAGACATGATTTCCCGGTCCCAGGTCTTGCAGAGCTTGCGTTTCTTCTTTTCCCTCAAGCTGCCAAGATATCACTTCAGCCATCTGTTGTGTTTTAAACACCTCATCTTTATACAAACAATCATCCAGCTTTTGTGAAACTATGGACAGTTGTTCTGTAATCTCATCTAACTTTTTTTCAGTAGATGCTTTAATTTGACTAAATTTAGCAAAGAAATCCATAAAATATTTAGGTATCTCTTTGGAGTTTCCTAGGTTGTTTCTAATTTGAATGTCACAATCCAAGACAGAAGCCATAATAAATTCCATTCAATATTCCCCCTATTCCAAACAATGAGATTGTGAACTCAAAACATTTGATAAAATAAGAGTTGTAGATTTTCCCAGATATGTTAAAGTTAGCATATCACTACACATCAGACAGAATAAACAAATAATTTTAACAATTCCATCTTCATAGTATGCAATATGATTGTCTTAGTAGCAATAACAAGGTCCCATTACATATTTAATATAAATCCAATACTATAATCCACCACCAAAAACATGAAGTAGTAACCAGAGAGTAGCAGGAGGCAGGTAACCAAATCCTTAAAATTCAAAGAAAGAAAAAAAACACAATCCACATCTAAATCCAAAACATTCAAAAATTCACATACACATTAAAAATATAATCCCAAAGTAAAAACAGGTAAAAGAAGAAAAACTTACATGCTTGTTTTCCTTTATTGCCAATAGCAATAAAAAAGGGTACTGTCTCATTAAATCCAAGCACAAAAGAGTTTTAAGTTTTAAAACAATAGGAAAATACAGCTGCAACAGGCAAGGTGCTTCTTGTTTCTGTGAATAAAAATATAGTTAAGAAAATTGTGTACGTACATACAACAGATGCAAACAATGAAATGTAATGTGCATGTGACGGGGTGAGAAACCCTCACCCTGCTGTCTCCACCAAAGTGTGTGATTCTCCTAGAGCCTCTGGACCCACTGTGTCCACCGTGCTCTGGAGCAGACACTTCATAGGACTCAATCCTGGCTTGTGCGGAGTCTTCAGGCTCCTCATGTATCAAGGAGCCCACTTGCTTGACGTGCCTCCCCTGTCAGGCACAATACTTCAGGGGTACACAATTTAGCAGAGCTAGTGAAATCATGTCCTCCATTAAAATGACCAGAACCAGAACTCAGAAACTAGAACATATGCAGATAGTTAGAGGCATGGCACCAGACCTTATTTGTGTGTTTATTTGGTCTGGAACTGTTTGAGTGAGGGTAATAGATCACCCTTCATGTAACTGAACTGGGTGGGATCAGATGATCTTTTTCTATGTTCACACAAGTGAGGTGAAATCAGGATTGCTGCACCTCCTGAGGGCTTTGCATCAGTGCAAATGTATGGATAGGACAAAGGGGCACAGGATGTTCTACATGTGAACAGGATCCCTGGCTACCCAGAATTCATACTTACATGGAAAAGAGCCTGTGCATGCAAATACATACTGTAGGCCCCCTCCCCAGAGCAGAATAGGGGACTATTGGGAGGCATGTGAAAAGGTAGTAGGTGTGTATGAGATTTGGGATATGGCTGAAAAACAGAGCTCCTACTCTTTACATGTAAATGCAACATATGAGAGCCATATGAGAGCCGTAAAAGATTACAGATTGTAACTTAACTTCTTAAAAATGAATTTATAGAAAAGATTCATAAATTAATGGGCCTGCCCCCACGTGTTTCATTCCTGACCATCTCTCACTGAATAGGTAAGTTTGAAGAGAAATTCTATGTCCCCCTGTCTGTGAAGACTTAGGAACCTCCTCAAGTTTACGAATAAGAACCACAACTTTGTATGTTAGCTGCTAAAAGTAATTCTTTCCTGTTACTCATTAGAGTATTTGATCCTGTTTTATAATTTTTATTAAATTCTTATACAATAAAAATGTTAATGAAAGAGTAACGTACGAAGAAAAAAGAGAATAAAGAAATAAGAGATAGAAAAAAAGATATAGATAACAAGGAAAAGTGACTTTCAATGTTCTCTTCAGCAATTATTAAAGTACACAATCCATCTATACTTCTTCCATCTATCATAGTAATTACTCATCCTCCTTTCTATAACATATGCTTACTAATATCTAAATCCAAACTTATAAATTCTTAAATCTATTTTCTACAGAAAGTCAATAAGATTAGTAATGTTTAATAGAAATTACTGTTACCCTTCCCGTAAGCTAAGCTAAGCAAATTAGTCCCTCTCATTCTAATTTAACAACAGTCTATTGTACACAATTCAAAAAAAGATTATTAAATCCACTAACCTTCATAAAACAGTTTTCTCCAATTCTATTCCAACTATTTCACCCTCCCTCTAACTCTTTTCCAACTGAGACTCCCCCTGCAAAACCATTGTAGATTTTTTTCTTTTTTCCCTTTGAATTTTCCATAGCTATTTCTGAAAAAGCATCCCTCTCATGACAATATCCCTTGTAATTATCTAACTTTCCAGCCTGCATATAGCTTCACTTTGATAACATTTTAAACAGTTTCTTAATTTCATACCAAAAACTTATAGAAACTTCATTTACACTAAAACTACATCAAACATCAAGCAACAAGATAGCATCTACATTCCATCAAACCCAAGCATTATTTATTTAGCCATTCATATTTTAATTTCAACTTTGCCCCCCCCCACAAACCTCTTCCTTTCCATAAACTGAGCATCTATCATCAAATTCCATGTGACGTGGGGAGGAAACATCTTTCCATTAAAAATTCCTTCCCACTAGTCTTGTTAACATTGCCTCTTCTTTCTTCCCTTCCAACAGTCTAGCTGAGAGCCAAAAATCAGTGTCTTTCCAGAACTCCCCCCATGACACTGTTCCCTCTGATGAATTTACTGTAGATCTGTGTTCCTCCTTCTAAAATCTTGAATGTCTTTCAGGAAAAAAACATTCAGCTTGTCTTTTCCTTTCCAGCATCTCTGATATTATTCCTTTCTCCATTATTTGCAATATGTCCAGTAGTCTCCTCTGGTTCCAACAGGATCACTTCTAAATCTACATAATCATCTTGGTTTGGCTGTGTATCACCATCCAATGTTTTCACTCCATACTCCAATATATCCTCTTCATCTGATTCTCTGGTTTCCATCATATCATCTGTCACAAATCTGAAGATCATTTTTTTCATCAGTGAGATCATTTTTCATCAATTCCAGTTCTTTCAAAATCTCCTGCCAAATTACAGGATCCCAGTCATTTTGTAAGGGCTGAATCATTGCCATTTTTTCTAGCAAGCAAAAACTTGGCAAATATTGGCTTCACACTTTGAGTTGCAATTGGCTATTTAGTTTCTCTTGTTAATCAGATTGTTTACCTCTCCCAGACAAAACAATTCTACTTTCCCATAACAAACCATTCTCTTTCCTTAGTCCGGTTTTACTTGCAGAACAAGTACAAAACAATTAATCTTCCAACATAAAAAGTACTTTTCCAAGTTGTAATATTACTATATCATTTCCTAGCTTTTTTTTTTAAAAAAACTTTTTTAGTTCACACTCTTGTTAAATTTTCTGCTTGAAAATGTGATCTTAAAAGTCTTGAAATAGTCCTTTTTTTTTAAAACAGTGGAAAAATTTATTATTATTTTTTATAGTGGAAACCATTTATTTACCAGGAAGGATGATGCCATCATACTTCTGCTGAAACCAGCACATAGCTTCCTCCTTGCTGATTCTGTGCTTGGCCCCGATGCTGCCAGTCACAAAAAGCATGAAATTCACTCTGGTATTGATGTCATCACTGAACAGGAGATGTCTTTTAGTTTTAATTCAAAGAATTCCAAATGTCATTAAAGAAAGAAAGGGAGATTTTTTGCAGTCTTAGACCATTTCCACACTACACTCTTATAGCAGGATTATTCCACTGTCAACATCCAATGGAATCCTGGGGTTTGCAGTTTAGAGAGGGGCAGCCGGCCCCTCTCTCAACTGCAAACCCCAGGTTGCAAGTGGAACAATCGTGCTATAAGAGTGTAGTCCGGAAATGGTCTTAGTGTCCTTTATAAGCTCACATACAGCAAGATGAGCTTGATGGAATTTTCCTGGGGTGCCCCATTCATTCGCAATCAACTTCTGTGGTCTCTGCAAGCTTAGTGAGATTCCAGAACCATCATGGGGCAATCCCCATGCTCTTCTCTTCTCTGGGGAGACAATACCTAGCCCGAACTTGCCTCCAAGCAGATGATCATCACCATTGTAGCTTTCCCTTTCATGGAGCTCTGTGAAGGAATGTCAGTCCACCATGATGTCACCCAGAAGTCACTCGTTAAAGTATTTGGGAAGTAGGCCAGTTCCATTTTGTATTGCAATACGAAAAAGTAACTTCTTGTCCACACTTGGGCTGGACTGGCAGCCAGGAGAATACAGGTCAAGAAGCTCAGGTAGTTTAGTAATTAGTTTATGTTAGGAAGAAAACAACCTTACAAATGAGAAGAAATAACAACCCCAGCAATGTCCATAAATCAATGGCAGGCAATATAAACACAGGTCAAAATGGCAGAATAACATGCAAGGGAAGCAAACAGAGGCATGCACGGTCAGTTGATTGCTGACAAAAGCTAGAGGGGAAGGGCTCAGTTCTTACAGGTTCCAAGGTCAGCGCATCTGGTGTCTGATTAATTGATGCTTGGCATAAATTTGCTGGGAGTGATGCAGGAGACTCTTTTGGTATCTGCACTGGGCAAAGGTAGATATGGATAGATCATTCTCTGTGTCTGAGTGAGTAGGGCTCCCTGCTAGGGCTGACACTTCTGTCTCTGGGGTGAGTGGTGGTACTGTCTGCTCTGCAGGTTCTGCTGCCTCAAACTCTGAGTCTTGAGTCTAGGTCCTGGAAGCCCATGACACTTGTTATATTACTTATTGCACTACATCTTATTTCCCCATTACTTTCCAATATATTTTTGAAGGGAAAAAACACCCCTTAAGATTGATGACAGAATGGCATAAAACTTACAAAATTAATGCCTCAGAAAATGCTTCAGAAAAGTAATTTTGAAAGAAATTAGAAACCATTACTTTTTCCACAAATGAAGTCACTTCCTTCTTATTCATTCAGTTGCTTTAGAAAAGTACGTTTCTTACACCCTCATCACCTCCAAAGTAACAAAGTACATTTAACTACAGTACTTACAATTCTCTGTTTTCAGGCTCTAATAGCAACCCAGCCAAAGACAAATGGTATCCTCCTCCAGACCTTTCCATAGAGGAAGGCAAAGACTGAAGCAAGCACAGAAGGGACTGTTGAAACTTCTTGTTTAGACATAATGTTTGAATAAGGCTTCTGTCCATTTGTCTATCTAGATCAAAGGTTCTCAGCCATGATCCTCCAGATGTTGTTGGACTTCAGCTCCCAGAAATCTCAGGCAGCATGGTTAGTAGTTTGGAATTATGGGAATTGAAATCCAAAGCATCCAAAGGGCCAAAGGCTGAGGAGGACAGAACTAGGAGACCATTCATACATGTCAAATGTCTTACAGCAGGGGTGGAAATCATATATTGTTCCAGATGTTATTGGACTGTAAGTACTAGCAATCCTAGGCAGCATAGCCAATGAGAAGATATGTTATGAGTTGCATTCTAGCAGCATCTGGAGGACCTCATGACTACTACCCCTGTTCCACATGATTATAACTTCCTATGAAGACTTACAACCACGTCTGCCCAAACAGAAAGGCTACTCTGAAGCAAGGATGGAGGGCTGAAGCAAGACAACAATGAACAAGGAGTCAGTTTCTCCCATGTGCTGTGTATCTACAAAGTGTGTCATTCTTTGGCCTGCATAAACCCTCAGTAGGGGCCCAAAGGGTTGCTGTTCTACAACATAGGCTATTTCTGCAAGGGCTAAAGAAACGGTGCAGAGCGTCCTCCAGAGAGGACGTCTGCACCTGGGAGCGGACTGGGTTGGACTTACTGTAGATCCGCACCTCAGCCCACTCCCGAATGACCCGAAGTGGTCATCCAGCATGCTTTTGAAAGACTGCTTGAAAGAGGTCTTTCAAAAGCACAGAGCGTGCCACTCTGTTCCCATGCTCTGGTGCAGATTTGCAGGCTCGCACTAGTGCGAGCCTGCGATCTGCCAGGGGCGGGCTTTAGGCTGGCGAGCTTCAGCAGTTGGTGGAGAGCCTCTACCAACCGGAAACTGCCATTTTCATCCCCAGAGCAGTGCAGCATGGCGGCCACGCACTGCTCCAGACCAGCCTGGACTGAAGCGTCTAGCCCAAAGGTCCGGTAAGTGCCCGCATGGCGATTCCCTCGCCCCGTGCAGAAATGGCCTTATTAATACCATAGGACAAGAAACCCTACAAGAAAAAACCAATGTCAGTCCCTTCTTTTGACAACAATTGGCCCTTAGAACAATTAGGGTTGACAACAGAATATTATTGTTTCTCTTTCCTTACAGCACTAGAGATCACCAGAAACATAGCCCCAGATTTTTCTCAAGTGGAGCACTCATATGTCATATAACAATGTTTCTCTTGTATTATTCATAACAATGCAAATACAAAACAACTGTTCACTTCCAATACTTGGCTCAGAACATCTTAGGACTTGTTCTGTTGTGACATCTCTGCATTCCCATATTAAGGATATTAAAGCAGGATTAATTCAAAAGTGACCTTTGCAAGCCATCTGTGTAAGTACAGAAGGGAAAACCCAGTTTTTCCCCATTATATATTCATTGGCTCAATGTTAAAGAAAGTCGTTTTTAAAGGAAACTATAAATGCATAATGCATTCTTAAAATATGCTAAAAGAAAACCAAGTCTTACAGGAATCAATATAAAAGGCTTTACAGATTCTATGAAAAACTAAGCACCATCAAGAATACTTAGCTTCAGAATAGCTTCCAGTTTGGGAATATTTTCATTTTGATGTAATGCAGGTTGATGAGAAGAGCTCAGTTTCTTATCTCTTCATTTTGCTTTATGACTTTACAGTGCTATCTTCTATACGTCTGCTTAACATTAAGCCCTACTGGATTCAATGGGACTTCTAGGTAAGTGAGCATAGAACTGAAATGTTACAGTACAATCCCGTGGAGTCCTAGATGGAGTAACTAAACAAGAAGTTTGATGTGAGCCTGATGTAAAAGGAAAAGGGGGTATGGGGATTTGTAGTTCTTAAGCATAATTTGTGGCTTACTGGAGGACCTATTTCCTCATTGGTTTGGGCTTTTGCTTAGTTTTCTTAGGCTGCCATTTTACCTGAATAAGCAGAAAAATGGGGAAATACATCTCCAGGTATCTCCCCCCTTTTCCTTGGATTTTGTTGGGTGCTCTCCAGTATTTGCTTCTTCTATTTTACCTGGATCAACCTGCTGTTAGAGATAGGTATTCTCTCCCTTTCTTTCAGGTGGATTTTTTTTCTCAGCCTCTTCCAGGTGAGAGAAATATCTCTGGAAGTTATGGCATTTGTTGTTGTAGTTCATGGAGTGTTTGTTTTAATCTGAATGATGTTTCATTTCTTCCAAAGGCAGATGTCCCATAGATAACTTCAGATTCCTAAACCTGTACGCCAGTGGTTCTTAAGGTTTTCTTTACTTGGGTCAGCCTGCAAATGTATTTTTTTTCTGGGGACCTCACCAGATATAACTAAAGATTTAAAGATTTAAATTTAGATCTAAGTATTCAGATAGTTATCTAAATTTTAAAATATTTATTTATTTATTTATTTATTTAAGCCTTCTGGAGATTAGGATTCAAATCCCTACTCAGGCACTGGGTGACCCTGGGCAAGTCACATTCTCTCAGCCTCAGAAGAAGGCAAAGCAAACCCCTTCTGAACAAATCTTGCAAAAAAAAAAAAAACCAAACAAAAACTTTAGAGTTGCTATAATTCATAAGTGACTTCAAGGCACATAGCAGCAACATGCTGCTGATAGGGGGAGGTTCTTTCTTGCTATCATATCTCTTGCCTTTGAAAACTGATTTTTGGTGACCCTAAGGTAAATTTATCATTAGGGTTTTCTTGGCAAGATGTGTTGCCTTTGCCTTTCTCTGAGCTGAGAGAATGTGACTTGCCTGAGGTAATCTAGTGGGTTTCCATGGTGAAGTGGGCATTCAAATCCTGGTCTCCAGGGTCATAGTTTGGGTGTGCGTACATGCCTGCTGCCATGCTCTTTTGTGAGGAATGTGGTAATTGAGGGTATGTGCATATGTGCCCAAGCTTCTCCCTTATTTGCAAACGAGGGAGCAGTTTCAGCACCTGCAACCTCCCCACCACCACTGCTATGTCTCTGTTGCTGCTGCTGTTGGTGTCCAGCAGCAGGGTTTCACAGACCCCTTGTGAGGATTCCACAGATCCTCAGGGGTCCATGGACCCCAGGTTAAGAACCACTGGTATATGCGGTAAAATACAGATGAATGGAAGGCCCAGGAAAGTGCTGCTGATATGGAGATGGAAGATAGGAGTACTCATATGGGGGAATGTGCAAGAAGGGGTCTCGGATAGATATTCTCTCAAAACAAAACAAAACAAAACAGTTCAGTGCTGTATGCAAAATCAGATCTATTTTGCGTAAAGGCCAAGTTGAATTAATTCATGCAATATCCATTTCTGTTTCATTTTCACTTAGAACTCCTCAGACAGGGCAAATGTGCTGGGAAGCAATCATATTTGTTTCAGTACCTTTTGGGCTTTGACATTCCTGTTGTCCCAAACTATTTTCTATCAGTTCCCGGCATGAGTTGCAACATCCTTGAATTTTTTTTTTTTTAGTTAAAACATATCAGAAGAAAAAAAATTCCTTCATTCCTTCCTCTTTTAATTTTTTACAAAGGTTATGATGCATCAATGAAATGGCACTTTTGCACTAAAAATTAAAAAAAAAAAGGGAAAATTTTGCCCTTCAAACCATAGGACCACTTCAGCAACTGCTAAGTCTTGCAAAATGGATCAGGAGCTCTTTAAACTGAATTTGACTAGTGAGGGAGACAGTATTATTCTAGACGAGGAATCAGTGAGTGCTGCAAAAAAATAGCCCAAATGATATAGATAGGGTAGGCCAAGTAGAACTAGAGACCAACAGGGGGAGGGAAAGTAACTTTAGTACAGGACTTCCAGGAAGGGCACTTGGTGTCAAGTGTCTCTACACTAATGTACAGAGCATGGGAAATATGCAAGATGAACTCCAACTCTTAATACAACAAAATAAATATGATTTAATAAGCATCACTGAAACCTGGTGGGATGAATCTCATGATTGGAATGTAGGAATAGTGGGGTATAACCTATTTCGCAGAAACAGACCAAACAAGAAAGGAGAAAGAGTAGCCTTATATGTCAAGGATGTTTTCACCTGTGAAGAGATCCGTGATTTAAATCTGGGAAGCCCATTTGAGAGCATCTGGGTAAGAATTAAGGGAGCGAGAAACAATAGGGATGTGATTGTGGGAGTTTGTTACAGACCTCCTGGCCAGCCTGAGGACTTGGATGAGGCCTTCCTGGAGCAGATGACCACACATTCAAAAAGGAGAGATGCAGTGTTAATGGGAGATTTCAATTATCCTGATATTTGTGGGCAGTCAAACCCTGCCAAGACCGCAAGGTCCAACAAGTTCCTTGTTTGCCTTGCAGTCAATTTCATGGTCCAGAAGGTAGAAGAGGCAACAAGAGGATTGGCTATTTTAGATCCGATCCTGACCTACAGGGATTACATAGTTGATGAGGTGGAGATGGGATCCTTAGGGGGGAGTGACCATGCTCTTTTGGAGTTTGTCATTCAGTGGAAAGGAGAAGCCAGACGTGTATCCTAAACTTTAAGAAAGCTGATTTCTGTAAACTTAGGGAGTTACTTGCTGAAATCCCGTGGTCAAGAATACTAAAAGAGAAAGGAGTTCATGACGGATGGGAGTTTCTTAAAAGTGAGATACTGAAGGCACAATTGAAAACTGTGCCAATAAGGAGGAAAAAATGGCAGGTGTCTAAAGAAACCAGAATGGTTGACTAAAGAACTCTCAGCTGAGCTAAGTGTTAAACATGTACAGGAAATGGAAGAATGGTGAAACCGCCAAAGAGGAATTCAAGCAAATAGCCAGGATATGTAGTGAGAAGGTCAGAAAAGCTAAAGCACAGAATGAACTCAGGCTTGCCAGAGACATCAAAAACAATAAAAAGTGCTTTTTTAGATATGCCTGCAGCAAAAGGAAAAACAAGGAAATGATAGGGTTGCTGCATGGAGAAGATGGCCAATTAATAACAGAAGGAAGAGAGAAGGCAGAACTACTCAACACCTTCTTTGCCTCAGTTTTCTCCCAAAAGGATAGAAGTACTCAACTTGAAAGATGGGGAGCAGGTGAGGAAGAGGGGGGAAATGCAGCACAGAATAAGTAGGAAAGTAGTACAGGAATATCTGGCTAAACTAGGTGAATTCAAGTCTCCAGGGCCAGATGAATTACATTCAAGGATATTAAAAGAACTGGGAGAAGCCATTTCTGAACCACTTGCAATAATCTTTGAGAACTCTTGGAGAACAGAAGTTCCAGCAGACTGGAAGAGGACAAATGTCACCCCAAACTTCAAGAAGGGAAAAAAAGAGAACCCAAATAATTATCACCCGGTCAGCCTGACATCAATACCAGGAAAGATCCTAGGGCAGATCATTAAACAGCCAGTTTGTAATTACATAGAAAGCAATGCTATAATCACTAAAAGTCAACATGGATTTCTCAGAAATGAGTCATGCCAGACTAATCTTATTTCTTTTTTACTATACCATTAAAAGCTTGATGGATGAAGGTAATATTGTAGACGTAGCATATCTTGACTCCAGTAAGGCCCTTGACAAAGTTCCCCATGACATTCTTGCAAAGAAGCTAGTGAAATCTGCACTGGAAAGGGCTGCTATTAGGTGCATTGGTAATTGGTTAACTGACCGAACCCAAAGGGTGCTCACCAATGGCTGCTTTTCATCCTGGAGAGAAGTGACTAGTGGGGTGCCACAGGGCTCCATCTTGGGCCCAGTGCTATTCAACATTGTCATCAATGACTTGGATGAAGGAGTGGAGAACATGCTGATCAAATTTGCAGATGACACCAAATTGGGTGGGATTGCTAATACCACAGAGGACAGGATCAAATTTCAAAATGACCCTGACAGATTGGAGAGCTGGGACAAAGCTAACAAAATGAATTTCAGCAGAGAGAAATGTAAAGTCCTATACTTAGGCAGAAAAAATGGAATGCACAAATATAGGATGGGGGACGCGTGGCTGTGTACATGTGAAAGGGATCTAGGAGTCTTGGTAGATCACAAGTTGAACATGAGTCAGCAGTATGATGAGGCAGCCAAGAAAACCAACGTAATTCTTGGTTGCATCAATAGGAGTATGGTGTCTAGATCAAGGGAGGTAATGGTACCACTCTATTCTGCATTGGTTCGGCCTCATTTGGAATACTGTGTCCAGTTCTGGGCACCTCAATTCAAGAAGGATATTGACGAGCTGGAGTGTGGCCAGAGGAGGGCGACCAAAATGGTGAAGGGTCTGGAAGCCATACCCTATGAAGAACGGCATAGGAAGCTGGGTATGTTTAGTCGGCAGAAGAGAAGGTTAAGAAGGGGACATGATAGCCATTTTTAAATATTTGAAGCGATGTCATGTCGAGGAGGGAGCGGGCTTGTTTTTTGCTGCTCCAGAGACCAGGACAAGGAGCAATGGATTCAAGCTGCAGGAAAGGAGATCCTCAGGAAAAACTTCCTGACGATCAGAGCTGTCCGGCAGCGGAATATGCTGCCTTGGAATGTGGTAGAGTTTCCTTCTTTGGAGATTTTTAAGCAGAGGCTGGATGGCCATCTGTTGGGAATGCTTTGATGGGTGTTCCTGCATAGCAGGGGGTTGAACTTGATGGCCCCTGGGGTCTCTCCCAACTCTATGATTCTACATCTTGCTTTTTTTTTTTTTTTTGCCAAAAATCAAAACAAATCAAACAAAAACCCTCTCTCAAAGAGGCTGAGCACATTTCTAAGAAATTGTTCTAAAGAGCCCCAGAAAAATAATGGAATGAATAGACATGGGGATGACAACTGGTAAAACCCAGGAAATACTGAGGAGCTATAAAGAAGTCACTCTTCTTTAGATCAAGAATAATGGTCCCTTTTCTTGCTAGCTTCCTTGCTTTTTCACTTGCTTGCTGCTTTCTTTTCCTTTTCTTACTTTCAAACTTGCAGCTGACCTTTAGAGGCTTTGACTGCTGGATCACTTGATTCAGTTTTCTGCTGTAAATACCCATGGCTTGTGGATGGTTTCACAACTGAAGTCAGCAAGGGAAAAAGTCTTCCAAGGAAAAAAGATCTGTTTTCTGGGTGCAGGAATGGGCATCATGACACTCCAGATGCTGTTCGGCTGAAACTCTTGAGATTTCTTTACCATTGGCTGTGCAGCTGCTGCTCAGAGCTGAATGTAGCCTAATATCATTTAGAAGATAGCTTGATTCCCACCTCTGGACTAGAGTAAGCAAGGTGGGGGAGTATGCCATAGAAGTTCCTATGGGACTGCCCTAAGAGTTTTAAATGTGAGTTTGTGGCTTGATTGAAGATTTTTTCCCCACCTTTGCTCTCTTTGCTTAGCCTGCTAAGTCACTTAACAACCGACTACTGTAGCTGGATTTGTGTGATCTCATTTACCCTAGTTTGACTTTTTTCTTCTATTCATGTAGCAATCTATTGTCATCATTGGTTTATGCTTTTTCAAATTGCCTTTTTCTCACAATCTTTTACTGTGCTGACTCTCTCACTAGTCCTATCTCTTTTGTTTTTGCTCCTGTGCTCTTGGCTCAGAACATCCCACCCTTTCTCTCTCTGACCCTTTTTGCATGCCAATCGTGTTGCGAAATGGCCTTGGAACTTTGCACGATTTGAGGACTGTTTCACTTGATGTCCTCGCAATTGTGCAACACTCCCAAGACCAGTAGGTGACGATCCCACATTATATCATTTTTGGCTTGTTGCTGAAAATGATACATGATCGTGTGTCCCTCCCGGGCCCCACATACACTTACCTTGCATGCAGAGGCTCTGGACACATGGCCATTGCACTTCCTCCCCCAGTGCAGCCTGGGAAAATACCTGGCTGTGCTGTGGGAGGAAGTGGAGGAGCACTCACGCTTCCTTCTGGCCAGCACAGAGCTGGTGTGGACGGGAAGCAGAGGGGATGCAAATGCCTCTTGGAAGAGGCTTCTCGCATGATCCCCTCGCGATGCCAGCAGCACCAGGTAAGGTGCGAAAAGGGCCTCTCTCAATCTACCAGCTTGCTACTATAAAAACTTAAAGGATGAAGAGGTTTTTTATTTGGTTGTTTCTTTCTTGAAATTTCTATGTTTTTCATTCTGTTAATTTTTGGTTGGTTTATTTTAACTGGGCTTTTAATTTTACTTTGTTGTTAGCTACTGTGAGTGCCATCTGAGCAGTAAGACAGGAGATAAATTTAATAAATATGGTTTGTTCAAAAAAAATAAAACCAACAGGAAGGGAAATGGAGTAGCATTATATGTAAAGAACATGTATGTTTCTTCTTCATGATTTTGAACCCTCTGCTGAAACCATTTGTGTAAAAACAAAGGGCATGAGAAGTGAGAGTTTTGCTGTGACTACAGGCTAGCCAGCCAAGTGGAAAAATATGAATAGCACTTAGATAGAAGAGATGACAACATCTTCACAAAGGCTATCATCATCAGCAGTTGGGAGGGAGAGATTTAACTATCTGGTAGAAATCTGTTCGCATCAATTACATTCGAAACTATTTTTGTTTTTTAAAAGGGGGGAAGAGTAGAAATGTATGGTCCTTTCTCCCCCAACATCATTCACTGTTTGTTATTGTTGTTGTTGTGTGCCTCCAAGTCATTTCAAACTTATGCCAACCCTCAGACAAACTTATCATGGGGTTTTCTGGGTATGACAGTGTGTGATGTGCCCAATGCCATCCAGTGAGTTTCCATGGCTGAGCAAGAATATTTACTGTAGGTTTATCATAGTTTCTACTGTTTCTTGTGTTTTCTTTGTAATGTTGTCTCTGCACCCCTTGCCATATTCCCTTGTCATTCTCCTCAGAGTATTTCATTTTCTGGAAGTAACAAGAACAGAGACCTTTTCACATCACACAGTTATAGCTCTAAGAGTCTATTTTCCCTAGCATGGTTCCATCTGATGGAGCCCTGGAATTTGTAGTTTGAGGAGGGGTATTAAAATTCTCAGCCGGAGAGCTTCTCTAGAGCCTCAGGAAAGTACAAGCCATATGATTCCATAGGATGCTACTGCAGCTGCTAAGGCAGAATCATAATGTTATGCTTGTGTAGTGTGAAAGGACTTCAGGAGAGAGGGAGGAGTGGGAACAGGAAGCATGTGGCAGTGCTGGTTTACTGTTTCTGTTTCCAAGTTTCACAGGGGAAAGGAAGGCAGTGTCCTAGACAGAGAGATAGAGAGAGACCAAGAGAGAAGAGTGGATGTGACTGATAAAGGTGGAGGAAACACAGAGACTGAGAAAAAGGGAAGGATGAGTGGGCAGAAGGATTAAAACAGAGGAATAGAAAAGAGGAAAAAGACAAAAAGAGTGGATGGATGGACGGATGAAGAAGTTAAAAAGAATCTAAGGGACAAGCAGATATTTAGTGGAGAAATGAGACAAAAGGTAGAGGAGAAGATACAGGGCACCATGGGAGGGCACCAAAAGGTCACACAAGGACAAGTCACACAAGGATAAGTCACCCAGGGAAAAAGCACTGAAGGCTATATTCTATGTGTATTTTATTCCTAGTCTATCAATTTGTTTGTAAAATTAATGAGAATTGTTCTTCTTGGGTGTTATTGACAGTGTGGAATAGGTCTGGCTCATGTGAAAAAATCTGAAAAGAATTACAGATAATTTTTTTCTCTAGCATCTTTCTTCTGTGTGTGTAATTTAAACCTTGCTCATTCTCTTTGGGTGAATGGGTGGGTGGATGAAAAATTCGGTTTCAAAAAATTTACATAGCTGTTTCTTTTCCTCAAAGGGTCAAATATGGAGCATTTAAACACCAGTGCTAAATTATCTCTAGATAATTATCTAGATAATCTCTAGTACCTCTAGATGAGTGAAAAAAAATCTCTGGAAGTATTAAGAATTTCAAATTCTTTTTGAACCTGCATATTCAAGGGGACACATCCTGTCTCTTTCTTGAAATACTGCTTCCTGTTGCTATTTTGAGAGGAAATGGAAAAGAAGGCTGATGGTTCTGGGATGCTCGTGGGCATGGGGTGGGACTATTTTCACTTTTTCATTTTTTTGGAGGGATATTTAAGTTATTTAGGGGCAAACATCATCTCAAAGGGACTGGTGAGAGGCTTCAGTGGTCACAAAAATGGGGTGCTGGGACTATATACAGCACTTGGGCCACACTGTCACCACCCGTGAATAGAATTTGTGCTGGCCCTGTAGTGTGGCAGCTTTTAAAAGCTAATACAGTTTTGGGCTCCATTGACAGAAACGTAGTGTTTACAAGGCACAGGAAGCAATGGATCTGTTCTAAAATGCATTCGTTATGCTGTCTTTGGAAAAATACTACAGTTTTGAATTGCTGTTATTGTGCTTCTCAAGTTGTTTCTGACTTACAGTGACCCGAAGACAATACTGTCACAAGGTTTTCTGGGGCTGAGAGTGTGTGACGGGTCCAAGGTCACCCAGTGCGTTTCCATGGCTGAGCGGGAAATCAAACACTGGTCTCCACGGTCATAGTCTAATGCTCAAACCATGCTGGTTCTCAAGAACATTGCCAACATCAAGTAAACGCAGAGATGAGCATCCACAACAGTGAAGGGACTGATAGCAAGTCTTTTGAGGAACAGATGAAAGAGTAGCCTATTTTCAGCCTGGAGAAGATAAGATAAAGAGAACTCATGACAGCAGCAGAGTCTTCAAATATCTGAAGGGTTATTATGCAGAAGATGGAGCTCAGCACTTCTCTTTGTTCCAGAGGACAGAATTAGAACCAATGGGAGGCAACAGAAAGCAAGTAGATGTTGATCAGACATTAGGAGACACTTCCTAACAGTAACCTGCTTGGCACTGGAACACACTGCCCCAGAATGCAGGGCACTATTATTTGTTGGAAGTATTCAAACAGAGGCTGAAAGGCCATCTGTCAGGAATCCTGTAGCTACATCCTGAACAGGATATATCCTGCCTGACAGAGCAAGAGGTTGAACTAGTGGATCTCTATGCTTCCTTCCAATTCTGTGGCCATTTCTGCCCTTGTTATACTGAAATGTAGAATTCCAGTATGTGAAACTGAAATGTACATTCCCGTATGTGATTAATTTTAGCTGTTAATTCATCTTTGCTGCCACCACCCACTGAATTCTGAATACTTGGACAGTACAATGGGACTCTGTCCAACCATGTCAATCCCTAAGCTTAAGGATCTTCCTTTTCCCCCAGTCTATCTAGCGTTGGCGTGGAAAGGAGAAAAACAGGGTTTTTACAGAAAGTATTTATTACAGGCATGCAAATGAACAAGGCAAATTAACACACATGGGAAGCTCCCCCCTCCCAGGCACGCTTAGTTACAAGTAGTTACAAAAAGAACAGATATAAAAGCACAAATACATTCTTTAGATCAGCCAGCCTCCAAAATAACAGAAAAGTCCCTAACGCGACTAACTACTTTAGTCTAGTACTCACAGATGGCTCTCAGGTTTAGATGTTCTAAAAGGAAGGGGCCAGGAGGTGAGGCCTATGGCCTGCAGCCTGCTACTGGCAGTTCCTCTGTTGTTTCTTTGTTATCTCCCTTTGTTATCTCTCTGCCACATGGCCTCGCAAGAAGTTTTATAACTTCTCCTTGGAAGCATCTGGAAGCATCCTGAAGATGCTCAGTTCTTACCTTTTGATTGATCAGTTCTCACCCTGTGACCTGTGATGCTGACCCACATGACCTATGATGCTGACCAACATGACCTATGATGTAATCTAATCCCAACACCTCATTAACCCTTGGTTTACCTGAAGAGGGAAATGTCCCCCTTTTAGCTAAGTCTAGATAATGGGAAGCCTCATTATCACAGCCCTACACTGTTATAGTGTTATTATTCCACTTTGAATGTCCTGTGAAATTCTAGGGTTTGTAGTTGACTGAGGTCAAAGAGCTCTCTGGCTGAGAATTCTAAATGCCCTTCCCTAAACAGAAAACCCCAGGATTCCACAGGATGGTGAAAGTGGAATAACAGCACTATAATAGTGTAGTGAGGAAATGACCTACGTCTACTCAGAAACAAGCCTCAGAGAATTAAACAGAGTTTACTCCATGGTAAGTGTATAGGATTGCAGCCTTTTATGTCAAAAAACATCTTTGATAAATAGTAGTTACAGATTCACATCCGCCAACTGTGTATTTTTCTGACAACATCTGACTTAATCATTCGGGAGCAATTTTTAAAATGCCAGAATGAATGAGCTTGATTTTTACCAGGCTCTATAAATTCTAATTGGAACCCTGATGTCAGTGGATTGAGCCTTTCCATTCCATTGATTTCCCATTGTTGTTCTTTCAAAGCTGAGTGTTTTATTGCTTCTTTATTTACTTTCTGGCTCCCTGTGTCACTATCAAGATTCCAGGAGGCAAACTGAAGTTTTATTTGACCTGATTGCTTGTAAATAAAGAAAGACAATCAGCGAAATGGAGATGGGAAAGGCATTTCTCCATTGTACTGAATCCCAATCCCAAGTGCTCCCAAAAGCTAAAAAGGCATGGGCTATGAGATTTAGGAGGGGAAGAGGGAAATAGTCTTAAGCCTTGATCCTCTCCTCTGTGACTCTACCCAGTGATTGGAATGCGTTTCTCAATAATGAAATCCAAAGCCAGATTAAAGTCATTGGAGCAATTTTGTGTAACATGAGAAGTCACCCTGTGTTATCACGGTTATGATATGTCGGGTGAGAGCACTAGATATCCTTTTGATATCAAATAATTTGGCCTTTGCTTGACCTTTCTCTGCCACCCTGTTCCACATGTTTGCAGAGGCCTCCTGGACGAGCACATATGGGCGCGGCTGTTAATGGTTATACATTCCAAGACCCCATTCAGGCAGGCAATTTAAGCCTCTCCATTGCTTTAGGGAAAAACCTCCCTGCAAACCGGCTCTGCTCTGCTCGGATTTACACAAAGCCATGCAGCCAGGACCCAAGCCATTTCTTTATGTCAGGCTATTAATGAACTGGCCACGCTATTGTCAGTCAAAGCTAAACCAATCATGCAAAACTTGACCTTTTCCAGCTCCTTTGTCCAACTCCAAATTTCCTTTGTTCTCACCGAGCATAACATAGCCTGTAGGTAAACTCCACCCTATAAAAGGTCCCCACTTTTGGGACTTCCTTGGACTACTTTGGACTTCCATCCCACCTTGCTGCTGGTTTGTCTAAGGAGCTCCCCTCAGCCAACCATGCTGAGCTTTCTTCCCCAGAACCCCATCTTTCTCTCCAGGACTACGAGACTAGATGTCGTATTGTCCATCCCTAAGCTCTCTATTTCTGCTTCCAAGTTAGCTAGTGTGTGTGTTGTTTTTATTTGCTGTTTATATTTCAATAAAACTGTTATTTTTGTTACTTTTAAACTCGCTTGCCTGCTCTCTGACCTGAAGCCGTAGACATAGGGTTAAAAGATCCTTGCTAAAGTTACCCTGCCTCTCGTTTAGCCAAGAGAGTGCTCAAACTAAATTCCCCCAACTTGTGTTTTATTTGGTTATTTGGGCGCCCCTCCCAGGACCCCCAACACACAGGGTAACACCTGAATCCCATTTTGGGAGAAAGGCAGGATATAAATTCAATAAATTAATAAATAAATACCATCCTTCTTCCTTCTGGGCCTGTTATTGGCAACAAAATGCTGGACTTGGTGTGATACATTAGAAGTCAAATTCTTATCCCTGTATTGCCACTCATGTAGCTGGAATATATGCTTTCCCTTTCCCTCTTTATCAGGTATGGAGCTTCCTGAATTGTCCATATGTATTTCAAGATACTAGTACAATACCCGCAGTGCCAGAACTGCACAGGAATATATGCTTTCCCACTTTTCTTGAGGAACCTCGTGAAGCAAAAGTCAGGAGGCAGGAGGGTATGAGTGTGCTGGCCAAGGGGGGTCCTTGTTACACTCAAGGTAAAAGGGTATCAGCACTGGGGGCTGGTGGATTCTCATAACAGCTGAAGGCTCTGACATTTTGTCCCCTACCTGACTTGCTAAACCAATTGTTGATCACCAGTGTAGCTCATCGGCTGATTCAGAAGGAGGAAAGACAGTAGGCAGGAGGACGAGGGAAAAAGGAGGCAACACTGAGCTCTGCAATCATTTGCCCTGGACATTCTTCTGTGTTCTGGACCTCTCTCAGTAGACCTGGAGCAGTGAACAATTAATAAGACATTCTTACTTAAATCACTGCAACATTCAGGACAGAATAAAATCTCAGGAGCGATTTCCTGGCATAGACAAAGTCATTATTGGGAGATTTGCAGGATCAATGAATGCACAAAGAAGGCGAGCAGGACATATAGTTCTCCACATCTTGTACTCTAGTCTCTGTCCCTACCTATGGAGTAAAGTTAACTGAACACTGGGACATGACACAATAATCCTTGCATGTATTTACCTTGCACAGTTGTCTGCAAAAGGCTTGATCATCAACCAAGTATATCCTAGCAGTAAAGAGTTTATTAAATTTACTTGGACAATATTATCTTGGCCTACATTTGCTTGGACAATATTACCATGTGCCTCAATGAGATGTCCTGATTTCACATCTTAGCTTTGGAAACTGGGAGATGGGACCAGGAGAGATGGCTGGGCTAAGCAAAGCTTTCCATTATTTAAGGAGATCAGTTTGCTGTTTTTCTTTCTCAAGAAAAGAAGCACATACAATACTTCCTGACAATACATACAATACTTCCTGATAATTTCCTCTCTTTCTACATATTTGATTCTTTCAACAGTATATCTTTGGCTCACTATTTTTGATATAAAATAATTATGTTCCTTAGGACATGGTTTCTGGGTATGCTGGGGGTATAACAGTAGGTAAAAAGATAGAACAGGAATACCTGACTACTCGGAAAAAAATCATGTCTCGAGGGCCAGATGAACTACCTCCAAGAGTATTAAAAGAACTGGCAGAAGTCATCTCGGAATGACTGGCATTAATCTTTGAGATTTCCTGGAGAACAAGAAAAGTCCTAGCAGGCTAGAGGAGGGCAAATGTTGTCCCCATCTTCAAAAAGGGGGAAAAAAGAGGGCCCAAACAATTACTGCTCAGTAAGCCTGACATCAATACTGGGAAAGATTCTAGAGCAGATCATTAAACAGACAATCTGTAAGCACTTAGAATGAAATGCTGCGGTTACTAAAAGTCAGCATAAGTTTCTGAAAAACAAGTCATGACAGATCTTTGTGGTATGTGTAGGTGTAGCGAAACTACATTTGGATTTTTCCTTCTCCTCATCTACCCTTTAATACTTGTGAACAATTTTTTTGGCCATGGAAGCCTGGCTGCTGAATATTCTAGCCCAAGTACCACGATATTTTAAAGTGTAAATGAAGTTTTATAGAGTCAACAACAAAAGACCTTATCAGTGCACTCTGGGATCTATCCTTCTTTGAAAACCACAATGAACTGTTCTTCTTGTTATGTGCCTTCAAGCTGACTCTGACCTATGACTTGGCAAGATTTATTCAGAGGGAGTTTGCCATTGCTTTCCTCTAAGGATGAAAGGGAGTGACTTGCCCAAGGTCAGCCAGTGGGTTTCCATGGGCTGAGCAAGAAATCCTAGTACAACCCTCAAATCACTACACCACAATGTACTTCTAAGGCTATAGTAAACCATTTCACCACTGATATTAACACCACATCTAAAAAGCACAATTCAGTCATGGATATGGCATTTTCTATGCTGGTATAATTTCTATGCTGGCATAAGCAATACCTTGACCATGAAGAGTCAAAGTTGAAATGCTGTGTTGGATCAGGCCAAGAACTTATCTAGCCAAGCATTCCACTCACATGGTGCTGAGACTGTTGTTCATAAGGAGTGCACATGCAGGATAGAATTGCAGTATTGTCCTCCTCCTGTTTACTAGCAAGTTGTATTAAGAAATAGACTGCCACCAGTGACTAATAGCTATCGATTGCCTGTCCTCCATGAATTTGGCCATTCTCCACCATCAGAGTCAACAGCCACTGCTGCATCTTGTGACAGCAAATTCCATACCTTAAGTTGTACTGTGGGAAGGAGTACTTCCTATTTATCTGTGCTGCATCTCCTGACATTCAGCTTCAGTGGATGACCCTTTTATATGCTGCTGTTTAAAGTCCCTTCTGTCCCTTTTCCATCTAGGAAGCATTCCAGAATAATGACAGTTGGGAGGGAGGTATACATCACTGATTACTTGGAGTTCTGTGTGAAACTGGAGTCCTTGCTTTTGTATCAGAGCAGCTGGGTGGGAGCAATTATGTATACGAGTCTGTACTTTGTAGCTGTCTCTGCTGGGCAGAATGATTCAGCTTCCAAGGGGAGTCTGAAGCAACAAAATGATACTAGAAAACACTGTTTACATTAAAGCTAACATTGTCATCTTTCAGAAGTGACATTAAATATCTTCATTGGGAATAGAGCTTGAATTTGCTTGTGAATTATGACACTTTCTAATAGCTCCAGGCTCATTGTGCTGGGAACATACAAACATAGAAGAAAGACACCATCCTTTGGCCAGAGATTTCATTCTTTATATTCTGGAATGAAGTCTCCGTAGACATATAAAATTTGTATTATTTTTTCCCCTTCCCCTTACAATTCTGCTCCCTGCTCTCTTTTCTTTCCCTGATAGGTTTTCAAAGATCTGTTTTCTCCCATAGTCTTTGCCCATCATTCAGCTCACGCATATTGAAGATATTTTCCCTGTTCCAAGAAAGAAGCCCATCCATTAATTTATGGATATAGAGAAACAAAGGGCTTTATCAGGCCAGCCTATTGCATTATTTAAGGGAACAAAAACATACTGGTATAGAAACAATCACTATCATGCCATCTCTGCAATAATGCTACACTACCGGTTTGGTGATGAATTTTTCTGCAATTGGTCTTCTGTACTACTCCACTGACCCTTCTCCTGTCTGCGCTACCTTATATTTTTTTCTTTTTTCTTTTCTTTGCATAGTTTCAGTATGTCAGGAGACTTCCTCCTCATCATTTCAGCTTTGTGTTTTCCTATTGTGTTGCTATATCAGCATTTTGCCCTTCCAGAGTCATAGTTGGCTGTTTTCCCATAATGGTGTAATTGCAGCATGCTGGCAACCACCAAGGCAGCACAAGTGTGCTATTACAGCAAAAGTGTTTGTTTGTTTGTTTTTTTAAAAAGGAAAATAGAATCAAAGAAACATTGTACACCTGCACCATGATATCCTTTTTGTCCAGACACTGGAAGTGCGATGAGTTCACCCTGCTTGGGAATAGGGAGAGGAAAAGGGGGAAATAGTGCCCACTGACACCACATGACTGGTCAATATCAGAACTGCAGCAGAATGACACCATTGCTTCAATACACAATAGTAGAAATGCAGCAGTGTTGGGACCACTCATGGGTATTTTCTGTGAATGAAAAGAGATGACCCAATAATGATGGGAATGTAATTCAACAATGGGAGAATGACAACATCATGTAATAAGGAGAGATCAAAAATAGAACTAAGCCAGTGCAATCATGCAACAAACTAGCATGTGATAAAATCCAAAATTAATCCAGTGATAAACATTATCTGTTTCCCTGAAGGTTGTAGAAGAGGGCAATTTACATCAAAGGAGAATGACTGGACATTGAGGTGACATTGCTTCAGTTTAGACTATAGTCTATTATACTTCCCATATCTCAATTTGTGTTCCATAAGTTAGCAATTATCATCATCTTGCTTTTTACACAAAAACACCCCACAGTATTACATCAAAGGTATCTGAATTAATTTGATAGTTGTCTGCCAGACATGAATTGAAGCCCAGAATGGTAAATGTAAATTAGTTAAAGAGTTTCCTCTGAATCATGCAAATTAGGCATTTTAGAAAGACAAACCAGAGGAATTTGTTAGATTGTTAAACCCCACCTCAACAAATGGTATTCTTCTATTAAAAAATTAAATGGAAAGGATGAATGTTATCTGAAATTATAGGCTTCATCCATCAATCATTGGCACTTTAAATTGAAAAGTATTTACAGGCAAGACTCTCTGGCCCCAACCTCATATGTCACACTCCATTTTGTATACTGCCTAACTGTACAGTGCATCTATTAATTCAGAAAAGGAAATTGGGAAGTTTCTACATCCTGTCATTCACTTTCCAAATTCCTGTCATACAACATCAACACATATCTAAATCACATATCCCTCCAGATGTTGTTTGACTGCAACTCACAGAAACCCTAGGAAGCACAGCCAATGAGGAAGAGGTATAACTGGGAGTTGTAATCTAGCAACATTTGAAAGGCCTTGTGACTCCCACCCCTGTAGAACGTGCTTATAACTTCCTATGGGGGCTTACCACCAGTCAGGCTGCTACTCTGCTTCCTTGAGGCAAGACTACAACCAGCTGTAAATAAACTTCTTCCATATGCTGTTCATGCTAGTTTCTGGAGTCCTACAACATCTGTAAGGTTGCATGATTCCAGTTGTTAGTCCTTTCCAGAGCAGATGATTGAATCATTGGAAACATGGTAAGTCAGCACTTATGAAGTTCAATTAGTTCTTTGGGTCTCTTATAGTTAGAACTAATTTAAGACCATATGTCTGAATATCTACTGTGATTCCATTATATATAAGATCTTTGCTGGGTCTGCATCAAATCCATTTAACATCAGGAAACCAGATTGGGCAGGAGATTTTTAGGTGAGACACAAAGGCAACAAAAATCCATGAATATGCCTAAATACCCTTATGGCACCAGATTCTGTCTGAATTTGGTAGCTAAGCAGGGTTAGCCCTGGTTAGTACTTGGATGGGAGACTGCCAAATGAGTACCAGGTGTTGTAGCTATCTTTTAGAGAACAGAACTGGCAAAACCACCTCTGAGGATTCCTTCTCTAAGAAAACATGATGGAATCCATGGGTTGCCATAAGTTGACAGGTTGACAAGTTGAAAGCACATATTGATGTCAAAGGATAATCCTAAATGATATGCAGTGTAATCCTATAGGTCATCTCATAGTTTTCTTCAAAGTATTTTCACATATGTATTAACAAGGAAGAGAGCCTTCTTTGCTATAGTACTCTACCTAAGGAATGTAATCATCACAGAAATGTGACAAGCACTAACTTTACTAACTTTTCATTAAAGAATTGTGTTGTGTTTGGTTTGTTTCTGGGTACAATCCAAAGTGCCGGTAATGATCTTTAAAGCCCTACATGATCCAGGTCCAGGTTGTTTGAAGGACCATGTTTTCCCTTACAAACCGGTGCAGGCTTTGTGATCTGCTGGAGGGACCCTTCTCTCTGTCCCACCACGTTCACAGGTGGATCTGGTGGGAACACAGGAGAAGGCATTCTCAATGGCTGCTTCCAGGCTCTGAAGTCCCTTCCCAAAGAAGTCAGACTGGCACCCTCCCCACTTTTTTTCTGTAGTCAAATGAAGACATTTATTCCAATAGACAATCAATGTGTGGTTATGGCCCGTCTAATAAAAGCTGCTGGCTACTATTAACTGTGCAGAAGTCAGTTTTAATTATCTTTTTAAACTTTGTTTTAATTCTTATTTGATCATTTAATTTGTATTTTAACTATTGTATTCCATGATTTTTAACTTCTTTTTTAATTATTTTAAGTTGCTTTGAGCCCTTACCAGGAAAAAAGCAGGGTATAAATAAAGATGATGATGATGAGCATCATCATCATCACCACCATCATCATCACCATTATCATCGCCAAAGTGTCCCATTCCTGTTTTGCAATCCTTGCAATTCTACAAGTGACAGAAATCTGTTTTCCTATCAATTGGAGCACAGCAGATGGACGCTGAGGGTCTAGCTACCTTAAAGGCACCAGATCGCATCTGATCTTGAAAGCTAAACAGGATCAGTCCTGCTTAGTACTTGGATGGGAGACCACCAATGAATACCAGGTACTGTAGGCTATATTTCAGAGGAAGGAACAGGCAAATACACCTCTGAGTAATCCTTGCCTAAGAAAGCCCTATGAAATTCATGGGATCACCATAAGTCTGCGGATGACTTAAAGGCATACACACACACACACACACACACACTGACATTTCCTTGCCAATGTTCTCTGGTATGAGGAAAAATCACAACCGGTTTCTTGTTTCTGATTGTTGTGCTGGAGATTGCTGGAGGGAAGGTGCTGGAATCATCAGTATGCTAAACCTCAAATGACAGAAGAATAGACCTCCATCACTTCCAGTAAAGTAGGATTGGCATGATCACGCCAGGAGACACTACTTAGTTAACTAAGTATGCCTCATACTTAACTAAGATCTATGATCTTGGCCATTATTTTCTCTGTAGAAAATGCTGTTTCCTGCATAGAAAACCCTGTTTTATGCAGTGCTTGCAAAGTGTCTCAGTTGGCTTAGTGCCTTCTGTTCCTCCCTCAGCTCACTTTACAAGCAGCGCAGATGTACAAGCAGTCCCATGGTAGCCTCTGTAGGCCAGAAGAACTGATGAAAGAGCAAAAGCCATGTCATATTAATGGAACTTGATAATGGGGCATCAAAAGGTGGGAACTTCTTGTACAACCTTCAAAAGTGAAAGGAATTAAGAACAAAATGTGAGAAAGAAGAAACAAATTAGACAGGATATTAGAAAAGTTCTTACAGAAAACACAACAATAGCAACTGGAGGCAGGTGGATTGATCTGACCAAGGGTGCAATTGGAGTACTGTCTACCCCTTCCTGTGCTATCTCTTGATCTAATGTCCCTCAAGACAAGAGCAGCACATCTCTGATACATTTTGCCCTCCCTCTGACAGCTGTTTTTAACTTTAAAAATGTGGGAGATTTTATTCATTCATTCAGTTTCAACCCCACCTTTCTCTTGAGATGGGATTCAAGAATTTAATCATTTGTCTCCATTTGTCTTACCTACTTTGGCAATAAGCTAAAAGGTCTTTCTCTATATGCTTTTGGCCTTTATGAAATTTGTAATCTGGACTTCACAAAAATGTTGAAAGGCACAAAGGTAAAGCTATTAAATAAAATGACAAATTGTTAAATATACTACAAGCTAATTTGACAAGCACACACAGCAGCTTAGACCACATACTCCAAGTGGGCAGTCATTGCATCCTAGTGTTCTATTCACAAAATAAAAATCCAACACAGATAATTAAAGTTAAACAATGTCTCAATGACCTCCACATCTGTATTTCATCCTTTTCTTCGCTCCCTCTCTCTCTTTTGTGCATTTTCTTTCTCCAATCCATCACTTCAGTCCAAGGATTAGTGAATCCTACAATTTTGCTTTCTCCCTAATTCATTTTTTAAAAACAAACAAACAAAACCACAGTCATTTCCACCCAGTTAAAAATAAATGTGTAAATTTTGGGAAGCTCTTATCAAAAGCAAACAATGACATTCTCAGACATCTGCACTAATCAAATCCAATAAATACTATTCTCTAAGTACTATGAAGAGAATCTGCCTGTCATTTAGCTGTTAAAGATGAAGATCCTAACAAGAGAATAGAAAATGAAAAAAAAATACAATTCAACACCACAAACATGGTTAAATATACAGAGATTCAAAGCCAAGCATTTTAAGATCTAAGTCTATCACACAAAGTCTACTTTCTGTCAGTTTCGCTTTCATTCACACCTGATTTTACAAAATCCCAAGGGTTACATCTAACATTTTACTGACAGGACTTTTAGAAGTATATTTCATGCCTTTGGCCCACTGCTGTGTTCTGTGCCACCTGGAAACTATCTCTAATTGATTCTAAAACTATTTATGTGAGTGTGTGGGGTGGGGCTGCAATAGGGATCACTTCCTTCCAGTTCTTCTAGAATCCAGTTTGACCTTAAAGTCTGCTGTTGTAACCTGCCAAAGTTGTTTCTGTCCGGTTTATAATGAAACCCATCAATTTTGGAAAATCCTCATTAAAAAATGAACTGAATGAAATTTCTACCCCTTCTTATGTTAATCTAGTAGAGGGTCAAATAATCAGAGTTAGTGTCAGTAGTGGGAGACAGTGATTATAACATTGTTGGGAATTTATGGCATCATGAACCAAATTATAGTTGCAACATTCTGAACTGCAGCATTGCAAAATGGCCATATTCTCAGGAAGGGAGTGTTGTTATAGCTGTGCCATTGGAAGCATTGCACAAGCAGAGTGAGCAGCATGGTTGTTGTGCAATGGTAGCAATTCACAACAGTATAGTATTCTGTCAGATAGTCTACCACTGTACAATCATAGCACAAGGAAGGAGGGAATGGCCCCCAATAGAACCATAAGGCACTGGAAGTCAGGTCATAGGGCAGCAGGAAATCATGGGTTCCTCACACTCAGACAGGAAAAAAAAATCATCCCCCTTTGCAGATCCCCCATTTCACATCAGGACATCTTGTGGCACATCATCACAATCGTCTAATATGGTTGCCTATCATGTAAGTGTCACAGCTCTACCATCATAAAATTACACCTCACAGCCCTTGATGCAGCATCACAGCCTACATCAAGACCAAGAGTGAACAAAGTCTGACCTGTGGGCCAGACACATCCCACCAGGGCCTGCAGAATAATCTCTGTGCAACTAGACATATCCTCCCAAGTTCCTCATCCTGAAAAAAATGGAGAAAAAATGGCCAATTGTGCCAGTATACTTCCAGGGGTGGCACAGGACATTTAAAGGTTATTTTGTGCCCCTCTTTTACCTTCTTCAGGCCGAAAATAGCCTTTTCTAAAAACATTCTAGTCAATTCTGGTTTTGAAAGATAGTGGGTGAAGTATTCTTAATTTTTGTTAACGGTCTCTGGAACCTCAAGAGTTTCACACCTCTGATTTAGACCCCAGCTCATTTTCCTGAATATTTGAGTAGCACTGTTATCAACTTTGCAGTTTGGTCTGCACATGTGTAATCTCAGGCTAACATGCACACATACACACAACAGGCTAACATGCACACATTGTTCCTCATTCAGCTGGAGACAAAGGCATAGAACCTTGTACTGAATTTCTCAGGCATGCATGTATATGTTTTATGCATAGGATATTTCTAAAAAATAAGGCACTATGCACTTCGGAGCCATTGTATCTGGTGTCACTCAAGTATTTAACTTAGGGTCTTTCTGTGCAGCTACATATTTTTGATTGGTTTCCCATGCTGGAGATAAAGGTGTAATCTGCTCTGGGAATGGCCTCTATTCTCCTTTCATGCTTTCAGGCAGGCAAAAGCAATTGATGGTTTCTAAATTATGCATCTTGAAACAATTGTGTCTGCTTACCTTGGTTCATTAATTTTACTTTTCCTTTCACTGTGCACGGAAGCATCCTGAGCTTTTTTGGCAGAATATAAAACAAAGATCCTCTAGAGCAGGAATAATATGCTCAAACAAGAAATATGATTAGCTGTCTCTGAGAGATAAATTTGCATGGTTGTAATCCTGCACATCATTAGGCTACTTATATCCATGAGACTTAATCCATTAGCCATATGGCTTTGTCAGACAATATAGTACAATATCAGCCAGGATACTGTATCCATAATAACTTTGTAGCACTTATATAGAAGATTTAATGGGACATTTGGAGTACTTTACCAACATCAATGCATTGTTATAACAACTTTCCTGCTGAGCATGCATTACATTATCTGTTGTAGGGGAGAATGCAGGAAGAAATTAACACTACAGCTGTTCTGTGAGAACATGTGTAATTAGCTGTTTGCATAGAGTGACAGCCACAATGTTTCCGCTGCAACAGTAGCTTGATATATGGAACATACATTTTCATTTCAAAATCAACATGCAGATAGGCTGATTTCTGCAGAAATATTTCTCAGTTTCTACAGAGTGAATAATTCTTTTTTTTGAATGTGTAAAAACTTTCAGCATTCACTTCCCATTGTAACATATATGTTTCAGGATGGGTAAATGCCCCCCCCCGGCATTTACAAGGGACTTGTGGCTTCTCTAAAACTGCTCAGACATGTCCTGAGAGTTCTTTAAAATCTTAGTGGGATCAGTTCCTGCATTGTCTCCAGCCAGTTTCCTTCTTTTTTTGTGTGAGCCATTCTGTTTTGCTAAAACATACCTTGTAGTAGTCTTAATGGAGGAACAGCAGGAGGATTGGCCCTCCCATGAGACAGGGTGAATTCCCTGCTTAAGGTAAGAGAGAGGAAAGGCTAATTGTTCTCCTCTCCACCTTGTGAAGTTCCCTACTACAGTCTTTGTAACCCTACTCTCCCACTGTGACACATGTTGAACTTAGACAGCAGTTGGTGAGAGTGTAAAACACTGGGAAACACAGGCTCTCCAGAGTAACATCTCACCCCAAGAGAGCGTCTTCAGAGAGTGTCTCTCTGGATGGATGGGCTTTTGGGAGCAGCTGCCCATCCTTTGTCACTAAGAAGATTTCAAATTACTGTAAAGATAATCAAAGATTTGTACATTGGGGCCCTCATATGCAGTGATGTAGACTCAAGTTGATAGACTTGGACTCAAGCCAGACTTAAGTCACCTCAGTGACTGAACTCGAACTTGACTCAACTCAAGACTTGTATATTTTTAATGACTGATTTGATGCCCTTGGTCCAGTAACATAACACGTTCATCCAAAAAGTTTATGACTTTGAACAACACCTCCATCTCTTTTTGCCTACTAGTCACATGACAATCTGTCCCAAGCTCAAAATGTGGGCACATTTCTCAGAGGAGTAGAGCAAATGGGTTAGGCAATGGGTTTGAGGCAGGCTTGAGGTCTGCTCAGCAGCCTGCCCCTGCTGCATATCAGAGGAGCCTTCTAAAACTTTACCTAAGAGCAGAAGATAAGACTCACTCTCAGAGTGCAGGGTGCATTTCTCAGAGAGGAACAGCAAATGTGTTAAACAACAGGCTTAAGGAAGAAGGATCCTTCCTTCTAAATCTTTTGTATCTTCAGTAATGGGGAGTAAGACAGGATCCTATTCCCCACTTCCAAAGCTGCAGATGGCAAAATTTTAAATGTGGAAAACCGACTCTGCTTAAATTGTTAAAATTGAATTTATTTCACTCTATCCAATAATTCTGGAATTTTGGTTGAGGTATAAAGGTGGCTTCCAGACCTGAGACTTGACTTGAAAGTATCTCAAAGACTTGAGACTTGACTTGGGACTTAGAGGTAGAGACTTGAGACTTGACCTGAGACTTGGAGTAAACGGCTTAAATACATCACTGCTCATATGTATCATATCAGCTTCTCATAACTCTCACTAAACACTCTTTGAGTTCTGTGAAGCCCTTGGGAAAATATCAGGTATGTTCTATTAGAGTTGGCAAATTTTGTCTGCCTACATGCACAAATTGCTAGCTTGCATATTTGCAGACATCCTGCTTGTTTGTTTCACTACATTTACTTTCTTCCTCCATCACTCTAACCTGCAGCAATTTGAAGGAGATTAGTTTGTTGGGACACAGGCAGGACACATATGAAAAATTTTTTCCACCTTTTCCCCACATTTCCAACACTTCGTGTCTCCATTTTTGGTTATTTTTTGAAGTCTTTCTGGAGTCATATACCACTTATGTAACATTTTATAGTAGTTTTCTCTTAAGTTTAAATTTGGAGTAAACTTTATGTCTGTTTCCCATACTTTTTCCCAGGCATCTAACTTGATTGGACAACTTATATTTTGAGCCCGCTTAATCATTGACTCTTTTATTGAATCAGATTCGAAATCCCTTTTTAATAATAATTTGTAAAGTTTTGAAATTCTTTTCTTTTGATGTTCTTTCAACAATTGATTTAGTTCATTTTCCTGTCGTTCAAATCCATATAATTTTTGGTCCATTTTGTACCTTTCTTTCAATTGACGCCAAGGGAAACAGTTTAATTCATGTCCTTCAGCTTTTAACTCTTCTATTGATTTCATTTTTGGATTGTCTCTTTCCCATTTTAACATCTCTTGGCAAGTCAATAACTTTCCTTGTTTCATCACTGTAATCTTATAAGCTTCTTAGAGGGATGTCCAAGTTGGGAGTTTTATATAATATTTCTGTTTTATTTGGAGCCAGATCTTTAATAAAGTTTTTTGGATGTCCATGGTTCTATTTTGGAGAAGGTTATTTAAAGTTCAGACTAAAACACATTGCCCATTTTCAACATTTTTTTTCATATTTCAGGATTTTTTTTTTTTTTTGGCAAAAAATTAATTTGCTGAAACAACTTTTTTTGTGAAAAAAACTCTTTTGTACAAAAAGTCAAATATTTTGCACAGAAAATAGTGCATGTTTATAAAACCTTCTTTTCTAGGCAAAATGGGGTGGGGTTGTGCAGTTAAGTCCCCAAATATGAAAAATGTCACAGCAATATGTTTTAGTCTGGATTTTAAATAATCTCCCCCAAATATGTTCAGAATCTTGGATAGCTCTGTTATAGTTTAGACTAAAACCCATTGGTTATCAACAGTGACTGGCATCCTGCATTGCAATTATGGATTTGTAACCTAGTCATGGATCTTTAGCTGTTCTTAGTTATGTAACCTAGTTATGAATCTTTAGCAGTTTATTTGTTACTCATCTCTCCTGTATTGCAGTTATGGATTTGTAACCTAGAGTTATGGATCTGTAGCTGTTCCTAATAATAATGATAACAACAACAACAACAACAACAACAGTTTATTTCTTACCCACTCCTGCCTAAGGCTTAAAGAGGGGTACAACATAGATTAAAATACAACTAAAAACACATATCATACACTAAAAACATATAAAGCAATGTATTTTAAATTTAAAATTCATAGCTAAACATTGACTGGGTAGGCCTGTTCATATTCATATATACATATTCATATCTGAATACAAATATTCAGATATGCTATGTATTAACAGTCATGGCTACTCACTTCAGCCCACTTTAAACCTTAAGGAGCCAGTCGAAGCAAAAGGAGCCTGTGGTGTGGGTGGACAGAGCACTTCAGGATGATGTAGCTAGTCTCCTCCCAACTTTGAGCCATGGTGCATTGAGCAGAAGTGACAATCAGAAGCAGGACCCCTGTTAAAATTCCTTGTCACAGCCTTGCATGCTGGTGAGAGGGTGACAGTGGAAATACCGTCCTCATGCACCCTGATCACACACTGAACAGATCTCCAGTGATGCCGACTCAAGTCGATTAACTCTGATACAAGTCAGATTTAAGTCACTTCAGTGACTCAGCTTGGACTTGACTTGGCAAAATTGCACACTGACTTGACTTGGCTTGACTTGAGATGTGCATATTTTTAGTGACTGACTTGCTGCCTTTGGTTCGGTAACATAACACATTCATCTAGAAAACTTACAACTTACTGGGTGCATGATGATCTGTCTCAAGCCCAAAGTGTGGACACATTTCTCAGAGGGAACAGCAAATGGGTTAGGCAATGTGCTTGAGGCAGGCTTAAGGTCTGCTCATCAGCCTGTCCCTGCTACATATAGGAGCTTTCTAAATTTTTTCCTGAGAGCAGAAAGCAAGACTTATACCCAAAGTGCAGGGTGCATATCTCAGGGGGAACAGAAAATGTGTTGGGCAGAGGGCTTGAAGAGGAAGGATCCTTCCTTCTAAAATTCTTGAAGCTTCAGTAATGGGGAATAAGAAGGATCCTATTCCCCACTTCTGAAAAAAGCCTCCAGCTTTACAAATGAGAAGTAATAAGGATGCTATTCCCCACTTCCGAAACTGCAGATGGCAAAAATCAGAAAAGTGGAGGGCCAACTCTACTTAAATTGTTAAAACTGATTTTATTTGCCTCTGTCCAGAAATTCTGGAATATAAAGTTGGCTCTGAGACTTGACTCGAGACTTGACATGAAAGTATCTTGCAAGGACTTGAGTCTCAACTTGACACTTGAAGATTGAGACTTGACTTGAGACTTGGAGTAAAAGACTTAAATACATCACTGCAGATCTCCATCTCTCAGTGTGGCTGCTGGCTATTAAGGTAGGTTTAAGAGGTATTTTATAATCATGGCAACAGTGTCACAATTGTGACTACATAATGTTAGTGAATATGGAGCAGTTGGGATCTGTTATGTATCCTAACTCCAACAACAAAATGTCAGCCTAAGGCAGGAAAATCAAGATGCGTGGAACTCTGCCCCAGAACACAATGTGACAAAGGACGTAAGGACAGAATAAATTAAATCTGTTACAGTTTGCAGACATGCAAAGCCTAATCTGTTTCTTCTTATAATAAACAGTCTCCAGCTGTAAACAAAACGAATTAGCTGCTGTAAGAAGCCATGTTCTAGTTCCTGGCAAGCCTATAACAGCCTTCCAACAGTAGGCAACAAATGTATGCAGTCTTGTGAGGGAATCTTGAAGGAAGCCAAAGACTGGGTCCT
The DNA here is from genome assembly GCA_948474755.1 of Ctenosaura bakeri. Taxonomy (NCBI): domain Eukaryota; kingdom Metazoa; phylum Chordata; class Lepidosauria; order Squamata; family Iguanidae; genus Ctenosaura; species Ctenosaura bakeri. The sequence goes on along the minus strand of CAOLHI010004095.1, from coordinate 180 downwards.
TGGAGAGGAGGGAGGTCAAGGAGATTATGTTAATTGGCAGCTCTTCGACCCCAAGCCCACCCTTTCTGAGCCATTTTTGTAAATCCTGTGAAGGCTCAATCTACCATTTTCAGGTGACTGAACATGTGGAAGGTGACAACCCAGAACAAAGAAAGCCCACCACCAGGTTAAGCCATAAAC